>JBBUKS010032701.1:0-10998 GCA_038050645.1 Hedychium gardnerianum | reverse complement strand
CATGAATTAATTATGGAATTGGTGAACTTGGAGACTTATAGCAAAAGAATGAAAGAAACAAAATAAAAACAAAAAAAAACTGCATATCCAATGAACAAGGACTTGAATCTAAGAATTTAAATATTTTTATAAAGATATGATATTATTTATTTGAGTTTAAGTCGTCGTGATTTTATTTTTTTACTTTATCTAAAAGACTTCATGCAAATAAAAAAATCTTTTCTTTATAAACTTATGATATTTCTTATGTATTTTCGATGTGAGATTTTGTTTGTAACTTTACAACCCCAACAATCTTTCCCTCAAACGAAAGATTACAAGACCCTCGTCCGATTCTCGACCCACCAGGTCTTCATGCCCCTCGATCCACCAGACCTACTAGGACTTCCTTGCCTAGCCGCAACTAGTACTTCTTGCTTGGTGTCTGATCCTCTTGATCCGAACATGAGAATCTCTATTTCCTTTATTCGAGATCAATACTCTATTCACATAGCTCGATTAGACCATAGCTCTTATGCACAATCGGCGATTAGACCTTCTGATAGTCCAGACTCTGATGTCATTTGTTAGAACCGAAGGAATTTAGATATCTCCACAATGATATAATATTGTCCACTTTGAGCCTAAGCCCTCATGGTTTTGCTCTTGGATTCTACCCAAAGGCCTCGTACCAATGGAAATATCTTTCCCTTATAAGCCCATGATCTTTCTCATGTGTTTTCGATGTAGGACTTTGTTTGCAACCTTGTAACCCCAACAATCTCCTCTCAAACGAAGGACCACAGGGTCCCCCGTCCGATCCTTGACCCATCAAGTCTTCCTGTCCCTCGATCCATCCGACCTACTAAGACTTTCTTGTCTAGCCGCAACTAGGACTTTCTGCCTGATTTTTGGTCCTCTTGATCCGGACACGAGAACTCTTACTTTCTTTATTCGAGATCAATACTTTATTCACATAGCTCGATTAGACCATAGCTCTTGTATACAGTCAACGGTTAGACATTCTGTCAGTCCGGACTCTGATATCAATTGTTAGAATTCCGAAGAAATTTAGATATCTCCACAATGATATGATATTATTCACTTTGAACCTAAGCTCTCGTGATTTTATTTTTAAACTTTACTCAAAAAATTTCATATCAACGAAGAGATATTTCTTTTATAAATTTATAATCTTTCTCATATATTTTTAATATAAAATTTTATTTATAACTTTACAACCCAACCCTTAACAAGTGTCTTCTTACAGACGACAACTATAAATAAATCCGAGATGAGACTTAGAAGATGATTTTTAATTAAAATATATATTTTATATGATTTTTTCAAGTTGCAATATCACAAACATAATTGATAAACATTTATTAGTACCTCTGCCTTGTTTTCCGTATTTCCACCGAAAGCCTTGGATCCCCCATAAATGATCAAACCCCAACCAGAGAGACTGAGAATCACAATCTGCAATAAAATGCAAAGTTACTTCAAATCAGATAAGAGAAGGTAATTGAAAAAAGGACACACCCTACAAGCATATGACAAGCTAGATGTACTCTTGAGGAAAACAAAGTAATATATGTTGTGGAAAACAAACTTAAGATTATTTTTCATTAAATTATTCCCTCTAAGACTAATGAAATCAGAGACCCAACTTATTCATGGATTGTCGTACAACCAGTCCACCACTTTTTGATTTCAGAGAACAAATATGATGTAGGATTGAGACATACAAACCCAAAGAGGAAAAGCAAATATTACTAAATTGATTGATGAAATAACTACAGGGATTGGGAAATCTCTTTTAAAAAGCCTAATCATTATTAGTTCTCCTGTTTTAGTTAGCATCAGATATTTAATTTTTCAATTCGATTAATTTTAAAAATGACTAATCCAACTCCATGAAAATTTCTCATCGCCACCCGAATAAATCGGAGAAACATGCGTAGAAACCCATCCTGATAGCAAACATTCTCGGTCCGCTATCCATTAAAAAAAAATCTCCCATAATACGTTACAGTTAAGTCTCAAATTTCAAATACCTCGTCTATCATTAAAAGGCCTAACCATGACACCATGCCCCCAGAGGGCATTACTAATTCTCCTTAAACCATGATACCTATTCCTAATAAAATCGATCATACTTGCCGATAGATACACAAGTTCCAAATCTACTAAGTACCAAGTAAAGAAATTATTTTACCACCCTTAAAGTAATTACAAAAGTAAAAAATATTCCTCTTTTGCATCAAAATATATTGATTTTCAAAGCATAAGTGATAATCCCTTCTCAAGTATCATTCCTCAATTCATAACAAAGAGACAATACAATTGATTGTTCCAGACCATCTACAAATCCCAGGACACAGAATAAAGAGTAAGAAAAGAGGGTTGGTTCCAGATAGAGAAAAGTATTTTTCCTTTAAATAATTACCCTAATACAACTACAAAGAGGAACATAGAAAACTTGAGCTTGGGCAATAATGCAATCCGATTCCTCATTTATACTATTCACTATCAACAGATTTGAGAAGATTGAATCACATAAGGTTGGGAAATAGAAAAACAAACAACTAAAAAATAAAAGCAAATTTTCTTTCATAGTGCTTTAAATAAAGCAATATCTTACAAGATAACTATTGTATTCGTAGTAGTGTAAAAATATCATCAGATATGAAAATATTCCAATTTCCTAATTATTATGAATACAAAAATCACTTTTGAAACTTCAATCACATTCCAAAACACTACAAATGCAAATAGTCAGTTCTCAAGAAAATTCGGACATATATAAGTGATAATAGATAAAAAGGACATCAAAATTCAGATTCATGACTTATAACCCTTTTCTAATCTAAAAACTGTACTAGGAACCACAAAAAATTACCAAATTCAGGTTAACATTGATGAACTCATGAAATTTTCTGTTTAATTGCCTCAATGATGAAAAATGACCAAGAGAACTGCTATAAACATCCTTCCAACTTTATCTTCTAAAATCTAGCATTAAGTTGGCTTTCCAAGTCAAGGAAAAACTAAATACAACAGAAAGATTGATCTACTCATTTTTTTAATTAATGTTTATTCTCTTACCTTAAAAAAAACACAGAATCATCTAGTACGAGATTTGTGAAGTAGCAAAGGATTTGAAACTTACATGTTCTTCCTTCCACTTGGACGGGCTGACTGGATCTTCCCAGAAGTTGATTTTTGGAGGCCCATGATGATCTACAAAGATTCAGGTTGAACATTAAACTATGATATGAGAACATACAGTCAAATGAAAGAATGATTATGTATATTAATTATTAAAATATGGAGAGAGAGAAAACTCAATAACAAATTCAAAAAAAAAATGAGTGGAGGGTGAGAACAAAGAGAGAGAAAAGAAAAGAAGTGACCTCAAAAGCAGCAAAAGAATAGAGACTTTTGTTTTTTGTTTTTCCTGTTTTAGTAGTGAGAAGGAACAATTAAAGGTGATTTTGCTGGACAAATTTCACTTTTTGAAGTGAATAAGATGCAAAGGCGTTGTGCATACTGCAGCTTCAAATATATGGATGTCTTGGAATAGTTGTAGTCATCAAGGAGTATGTCCATATAGGTTGTTGTAGAGGACAAAGGTGTAGGCGGATATTGTGGGATACCTAAGGTGAGTGGTTAATTTTCAGCCTTGGATGTGGTTTCTCAGATCTGGAAGAGACACAAGACACATCCAAGTCACAAATCAAGTGTAGGCAATGGCTATGCTTGCCCTGTGATTATTCGTCTCTGAATGATCATGATCAATCCTAGTATTTTTCTCATCAATGCTTGGATTTGCACTTGATGTCAATTGCTAGGAACACCAGAGAACTAGAACCGTGGGCGACAGTAACTAGTATTTGTTGAGCTTCGAGATATGCCTTCGAGTATTCCTTCACGGAAAGAGGATATGGATCTTCTTGGATCCATTAGGAAATCAAATTGTTCATAGAAAAATGAAAAGAGAAGATAAAGGGAAAGCATTAAATGAGATAAACTTGCTTGAAGAATATCATTGTTGTAAAGACAATATAGATATATAGTCAACTATTATAAATTTATTTAATGGAACTCTTTACTTAAACCACTCAAATTAAAATAAACATAAAGCAGACTTATTCAAATGAATTCCATAGCATAATTGTCTTACTCCATAGATGTGACCGTGAGACATATAGCCATTTAAAGTTGTGTACATCACAAATTAAGGTGTACATATATCGTAAAGCAGAAAAAAAAAATTTGATACTTGAGGCATTATGCAATTACAATCATTTGATTTCTTGTAGCTCAAACCTCGAAACAATTTGTCTATTTTAATATTGGACCCCAGTCCAAACTGTGAGTTTGTTGCAAGTTAGAAATAGGATTGAGATGGTACAAACTCTTTCGGTGGTCATGAGTTCTAGCTAGGAACTATACTCTTATTAGACTGCCTGACATTAGATCTTTCTTTTCCATTTATCCAAAAATAATAAAGTAATGATCCATCTGACTTCCACTCTTTCCTCTTGTGTTTCATCGGAATTGAACTTCACCCACTGAGACAAAGCAAACAAATTGACATGCCTGTCCTACATTAAACTCCCAACACGGAGATCAAACCCTAACTTTTACTTCAGAAAACCATTTGCAACCACACAATCATACCAAAAATAATAATCACGAGGTCTTCTCGAATACGGCTCCAAACAATTTTTGTCTGCCTGATAACCAAGGCATACCAATCGAGAGATCATTCAAGCGACACCTCAAATATAAAATGATCAATTGGGAACTAATGGTCAATTAAGAATCACGGCGATCGGGATAAAGAGGATAAAAAAAACTGTGCAAAACCAACCTCCGCCGCTAGCTAGACCCCGTCGGGGAACGAATCTGGCAGCCGAATTGGCCGATGATGAACGAGAGAGGGAAGAAGCCGCTGCCGCCAACAGCGCCCGTGCCGCCATTGATGTGCACTACCAGATCTAGGGTTCACCGTGAGGAAGAAAGATCCCGATCGAGTAATTATCAGATGTGGCATTCTGGTTATTTATATAGCAATTCCTCTTTCCGGGTCTTCATCTGTAATTATATCCGGTCCAGGTTGACCTTTTTATCTCTTTTAAAATTATTTGTTAAATAATAAGCTCAGGAACGGTTATTTAAATTTAGTTTTTTTTTTTTTAACAACGATAGCTCAAATTTAGCTTGAGCTTACTTTAATTCACATAATTCCTATATATTAAGATATTAATAATCATCATATTTTAGTTTTAAAAGATAGAGGTGATTATAAGTTTTTAGAATAAAACTATTTGTAGTAAAAATAAGGAAAAAGACAAGCATTTTTGTTAGTGCAAAAAATTATAATATTATAATATCTTTTAAAAATTATATATATATATATATAATTTTATAATTTTCTTTTATTTTTTAAGCTTAGGATTTAATTTTTAAAATTTAAATTATAATATCTAAGTTAAAGGAATAAAAAAAATAGTGCAAAAGAATGAGACTGAAGAAGTTGTTGGGAGATTTTTTTTGTATAGCGAAAATATGAATGAATTTTTTTATTTTAATGTCATATAAAATTTTCATACAAAAATATTTCACCAAGGTGTTAGGATAAATTAAAAAATATTAATAAAAATTTATTTAAATAATTAATATTATTAGATCGATTTTTTACTAAAAGGAAAATTTATTATACTGTACTTTATATATTTTTAATTATTTATTAGTGAATTTAAAAAAAAAAGAATCACGAGAGCTTCTATCATTGAAGATGCTGATGAAGTTTGGAGGGGGCCACGTGTAAGATTTGCAGTTACAATGTAAATCCAGCCTGTATCTAAGGCAGGAGATACATAGAAAACTATTAGAGAGATTGAGGCCTATCAAATCTCGAGTGGCTGATTAGTTATCATAACCAATCACTCAAAGATTTGATCTTTCAATAATAAATTTAGTTTCAACTTGTTTGAAGCAACAGCTGATGTGTAATTATTATGTCTAATTAGCAACTGACAGATGAAATTCATCCACAACAATCATAAGTTTTAGTGTGCATTTTAATTTTAAGTTGGAGGATGGAGTTGAAAGTTGAAACGAGAGAAAAAGACTTAAAAGAGATGCATCATTATCCTGCACTGCAATTGGATTTTGTTTTTGGAAAACTGGTGCCATTTTTGCAACACGGCCAAACGGAGGAAGCTGCTGGGAACCTGCCTTCCATATTTCATCCTCTATTCTGCTTTTCGATAATATTAATTCTTATTTATCAATGATATTTCATGATGGAGATAATTAATTGAATTCTATGAAATCATTTCGTATTTATTTCTATTTATGAATAATCCAAATGATTTTTGATTCTATTGTAATAAAAAATTGTGTTTTTATACGGAAAAGATCCATATCAATAATTATGATCTTATGGACAATTTGACTCCATTATTAGATACGGCGGCCACAGCTGCGTGCGGCTGCAGACCGAGCTCGACTCGAGTTGGCCCGACTAGCGCTGTCGCCCTCTGAAGTCGACCTCACTGGTTCTCCTTGTTGTATTTCTCCGTTGGGAATCTTATGGAGAGCTTCTCAGTAGATTTGGGTGTTCGTAGTTCAGTACAGATGCTTGTCACGATGCGATCCAGCCGACTCATCGTCTTAATACGTCGACATCTGGAACCAGGCCACCCATTTGTCATCTC
Organism: Hedychium gardnerianum; assembly: GCA_038050645.1. Lineage (NCBI taxonomy): Eukaryota > Viridiplantae > Streptophyta > Magnoliopsida > Zingiberales > Zingiberaceae > Hedychium > Hedychium gardnerianum. The sequence continues at coordinate 4,288 of JBBUKS010032701.1, read as the reverse complement.
CGGCGCTCTTCAAAGTCTACTTCTGCGTAGTCATGTCCACCCCTGAGTTCCTCGTCCCCTCTCCCGAGGTCCACTCGGCCGTCTGCGGCGATCACCGGCGACGCCGCTTCCGCCGCCGCAGCCTCATGGCGTTCCTTCACTACTTTAATTCGGTCCAGGAGTGGAACCGCGTGTTCCTCTTCGTGTGCGCCGCGGGGCTCGTCATCGACCCGCTCTTCTTCTACTCCCTCTCCATCAGCGCCGGCCGGCTCTGCCTCTTCGTCGACGGCTGGTTCGCTGTCTCCGTCACCGTGTTGCGCTGCATGGCCGACCTAGTCCATCTCGTCAACGTGTACCTGCAGCTCGCCACGGGACCGGGCGACGCTCATTCCACGTCGTCGACGTCCGCAGTTGATGGAGCGGAGGCGAGAGGTTCCGGGGCTCTGAAGGCTCGAGGATACTTGAGGTCCAAAACGGGCTTTCTCCTCGACCTCTTCATCGTTCTTCCAGTCCCTCAGGTGATCATCTATCTAGTTCGTCGATTTCATAAGCAGTTGCACCCGATTCGTGGTTACCCGATCGATATGCATCTTTGCAGGTTGTTCTGTGGATTGTAACTCCGGCTATGTTACGCCGAGGGATGACGACCAAAGTGATGACGGTGTTCTTCATCTCCTTCCTGTTCCAGTACCTTCCAAAGATCTACCACTCCGTCTGCTTCCTGCGGAGGCTGCAGAGCATGTTGGGCTACGTCTTCGGCACCATTTGGGGCGGAATCGCTCTCAATTTGATCGCTTACTTCGTGGCCTCACATGTAATTATTGATTAAAAAAAAAAAGTTGAATCTTTGGTTCACTGTTTCAGCAATTCTCATCTCCAGAAATCGCACAGGCAGCAGGAGCTTGCTGGTACTTGCTGGGGATTCAAAGAGCCGCCAAGTGCCTCACGAAACAGTGCGTGGGAACGACCGGATGCAGAATCGAGGCGGTGGCGTGCATCAATCCGATCTATTACGGCGACTCGGTAGCGAGCTTGAATGGGGAGAGGATGACTTGGGCCAAAAACCTAAACGCTCGGGCGACATGCCTAGACAGCAGCGACCAGTTCGAGTATGGTTCTTACAAATGGATCGTCCCTCTCGTCACGAACCCTAATCGCGTGGAGAAAGTCCTGTTCCCAATCTTTTGGGGCCTCATGACTCTGAGGTAGGCTTTGGGGTTCAGTTCTACCAATCTGGTACGATTTTTTTGCAACTTTGGCTGATTAATGTGAGTATTTATCAGCACATTTGGGACCATCGAGAGCACGACCGAGTGGCTGGAGATCGCCTTCAACATCGTCATCGTCACCAGCGCGCTGCTTTTGGTGACGACGCTGATCGGAAACATCAAGGTTTTCCTCCACGCGACGACGTCCAAGAAGCAAGCTTCGCACTCGAAGATGCGGAGCTTGGACAGGTGGATGCGGCGGCGGAACATGCCGGTGGAGATCCGGCAGCGGGTGCGGCAGTACGAGCGGCAGCGTTGGGCGGCGATGCGCGGGGTGGACGAGCTCGAGATGACGCGGCAGTTGCCGGATGGTATGAGGAGGGACATCAAGTACCACCTCTGCCTCGACCTCGTTCGGCAGGTATTTGTAGAAATTTCTTTCTCAACGGCGATCGTTTTTGTAGATCGGCGTAAAATTTGGGGGAGATTGGATGCAGGTGCCTTTGTTCCAACACATGGATGAACTGGTGCTGGAGAACATCTGCGATAGAGTGAAATCGCTCATCTTTCCGAAATGCGAAATTGTGAGTCGATATATATCACTAATGCTCGATTCCAAGTGCTCGATCACCACCAAGTTGTAATTTTGATGCATTTTTTTTTTAATATCCAGATCACAAGAGAAGGCGATCCAGTGCAGAGGATGCTGTTCGTGGTGCGCGGCCACATGCAGAGCAGCCAGCGGCTGCGCGATCGCGTCCAAAGCCACTGCATGCTCGGCCCCGGCAACTTCAGCGGCGACGAGCTCCTCTCCTGGTGCCTCCGCCGCCCGTTCGTCGACCGCCTGCCGCCGTCCACGTCCACGCTGGTGGCCGTGGAGTCGACCGAGGCCTTCGGTCTCGACGCCGAGGACCTCAAATACGTGACGCAGCACTTCCGCCACACGTTCGTCAGCGAGCGCGTCCGGCGGAGCGTGCGCTACTACTCTCCCGGGTGGCGCACGTGGGCAGCGGTGGCGATCCAGCTGGCGTGGTGGCAGCGGAAGCAGCGGCGAACCCTGACGTCGCTGTCCTTCGTGCGGCCGCGACGGCCGACGTCGCGCAGCGCGTCGATGGAGGAGGAGAGGCTGAGGCTGTACACAGCGCTGTTGACGTCGCCGAAGCCCAATCAAGACGATTTCGCTGTGTGAGTATCGAAGAGGTGGCGGCGACGATGATTCGAAGCTCATGCTCGTCCAATCTCGCCGTTATTCTATTCCCACAATAAAGTTAAGATTTATGTATCTTTCTCGAAAAATCTCTCGTGGTTCATAAATGAATGATTGTATGAGACTCAAACACGGCTCTCTTGGCAACTGTGGAGCCTCTACATCCATTTATTGATCTTGTTGATTAGTAATTAAAGGAACATCTTTCTTTTTTTTTCTATATCAAGGAATGAACTCAATAATTGCAAATAAAAAGAGATAAACCAGTAAATGGCCAGAATTTTGAGGAATGAATGTGATTTTTGATCCTCTCTGTGCATTCCAAAATAAAAGTGGTCACGTTGGTGCAATGGGCTCCCATTGCATGTGAACTGGATATGTTGCCTCTTCTTTACAAGTGACAGCAGTGGTACTGGCCCATGACAGCAATGGTTCTCTTTTCTCACAAAGTAAACAAACACACATCTTTTTTCGAATTTCTGGCAAACTGCTCTAATTTGCAATAGTGAGCATCTGATTTCATTCAGACTCATTGTCGATGAGCATTCCAAAACTCATTGTTTCTAGTATTTGGCTGATCTGTGACCTCCAACAAGGCTTGTTGCACCAACTTGCAATCATGACACAGAAAAAGAAGAAAGACGAAAAACTTCATCTTAAATCTACCAACTTTCTGTTCTCCTGTTGACATTATTTTCCTTATCTTCTTCTCTACTCACTCTGCGATGCTTCATTGCTCACCGTCACCTGCAGCAATTATATCTACCCTCCAGCACTTGCCAACTCTTCACAACCACCACCACCACCACTTTGTCATCTCCTAGAAGGCAATTGATTCATCTGTTGTTCGCCGACCATCTACAGAGGATGCTGTTCGTGGTGCGCGGCCACATGCAGAGCAGCCAGCGGCTGCGTGATCGCGTCCAAAGCCACTGCATGCTCGGCCCCGGCAATTTCAGCGGCGACGAGCTCCTCTCCTGGTGCCACCGCCTCCCGTTCGTCGATCGACCGCCTGCCGCCGTCCTCGGCCAAGCTGGTGGCCGTGGAGTAGACCGAGGCCTTCGGTCTCGACGCCGAGGACCTCAAGTACGTGACGCAGCACTTCCGCCACACGTTTGTCAGCGGGCGGGTCCGGCGGGGCGTGGTGGCAGCGGAAGCAGCGGCGAACCCTGACGTCGCTGTCCTTCGTGCGGCCGCGAGTGACGCCGACGTCGCGCGGCGCGTCGATGGAGGAGGAGAGGCTGAGGCTGTACACAGCGCTGTTGACGTCGCCGAAGCCCAATCAAGATGATTTCGCTGTGTGAGTATCGAAGAGGCGGCGGCGACGATCATTCGAAGCTCATGCTCGAAAATTTGTAAGATCAGAGAGTAATTGTGTCGACTGGCTTGGATGGTGTTGGATCATCTGGTTAGATGAATTGATGTCTTGCTCCATTAGGAATCTTCTAATCTGGTTGCCATCGATGTAACATAGAGAGCATCATTAATCCATTGAATCTACATTCAATTATTCATTCTGTATGTTCCCACGAGATGGATTGATTGCTAGTGCATGAAGTGTTGTCATGATAAGATTTGAGATTTAAATCCTGGCTAGTAGTCAAGTTTTTGTCCTATCTCATGTATTGGTCATTGTTCAGACTAGCTAAAATAGTCCCCATGATTTTCCTCTTCCGTGTTGGTCCTGAGACGAATTGACGAGGACACGAGAGACGAACATTTCATTTTTTGCCACAATTATCCATTCTTTATAGATTCCTCAGATTAATTGTCCAAATTTATTTTAACCGCATTGTAATTTTGGATAAATTCTGTGGCATCAGGACCAAGTTCCATCTTTTTGGTTGTGTACTCGGAGGCAAAGCTAAAAGCAGAGACGATTCACTCAAAAACA
>JBBUKS010032681.1:0-11000 GCA_038050645.1 Hedychium gardnerianum | reverse complement strand
GATTTACAACAAACCTTGGAAGGTTATTTTCTTAATCTTCGCTTTCCGGAAGATGGTGGGGAGTTTCCGTACCCACAAAAATTTCCAGAGTAAAAAATTATAGCGGCAGGAGAAGAATTAGGAGAAGGGTGGGAACTGGAATACCCACAGCTAGCAAAATTAACAGAGCAGGTATATTCATCATCAACAATTTCAACATATAGGCCCACCCCCCAGATGTAGCAATGGGCCCAGCTAATTATCCACCAGCAGTCAACCTAGAATCAGCCCAGAAGCCCACATTTGAAGGAGGAAGTGGGAAGGGAAAGTTCAAAAATAAGGACTTCTCGGAATGGTGGAATCTCCCATCCGCATTTCAACAAAGCGAGGCGATGTTAGTAATTCCTGATCAATTGGGGAAGTTTGACGAAGTATTCATGAGATGGGAGTTAATTACAAAAAATATAGTCTCATTACAAGGATTTACGGACGTCACAAGCAAAGTGGAATTCATTGAGAACCTGTTAGGGGAATCAGAAAAATTAGCATGGATACAATGGAGGATGTCCTACCCTGAAGAATACCAGTAGTTATTGGCAAGTGCTGGAGGAGCAGATGGCACCCAGAATATAATCTCCCAAATATGGACGATGTTCGTATTAGAAGACCCTTTTCAGGGATCCACCACAATGCAGGAAGACGCATACAGAGATCTAGAAAGGCTTTCCTGCGATAACATAAAGAATATAATCCCCTTTCTCAATGACTACATGAGACTAGCATCCAAGACGGGCCGACTATTCACAAGCCCAGAATTATCTAAAAAATTATGGTCCAAAATGCCAGGGGACCTTGGAAGAAGAATCAAGGAGGCATTCTCCAAGAAGCACCAAGGTAATACTGTAGGAGTAATACCCCGAGTAATATTCGCCTACAGGTTCCTTGAGGAAGAATGTAAGGACGCTGCCTTCAAGAGGGCTCTTAAAGATTTATCCTTTTGCAGCGAAATTCCTATCCTAGGATATTACAGAAAGCCAGAAAAGAAGTTTGGCGTAAGAAAATCAACGACTTACAAAGGTAAGCCTCATCCCTCTCACGCTAGAATAGAGAAAAAGAATCATTTAGTTAGAAATAAAAAATGCAAATGTTTTCTATGCGGAGAAGAGGGGCATTTCGCCCGCGACTGCCCTAATGAAAAAAGAAATATAAAGAGGGTAGCAATGTTTGACCAATTGGACCTTCCAGAAGACTATGAGATAGTCTCAGTAAGTGAAGGCGATGAACAAAGTGATGCCATTTACAGCATCTCCGAAGGAGAAGATGATGTTAGCGCCCTTCACCACAACATCAATACCATCCGCCATGAAAAGATATATATGCTAAGAGAAGAAGGAAGATCTTGGTGGATTGGACCTGAGACAGGCTATCGAGCAATGGTCCAGGTTACTCAAAAACAGTATGAGTGCAGACATATCTAGGAGATAAATGAAGAAATACCCTCTGAACATGAGTCATGCAAGTGCTGCAGGAGATCAACTGGGCAGAGCAATAGAAGACATTGCCCATTATGCAAAATGACTGCGTGTGGTATGTGCAGTCTATATTATTACAACAAGAAGACACCTGCAGTGGTTCCTGTCACAACGCCAAGGTATGACTCCAGAAACCTTCTTAAAGAATATCAAGATTACATTGATCATCTTGAAACCAGGAACAAAGAATTAGAGGCAGAAACTAAAGTGGTACAAGAAATTAAGGAAGAAATGGAGCAGATTAAAATGATAGCAATCCAGATGGCAGAAGAAAACACCAGACTCAAATGCGAATTAGAAGAATGGAAGAAGAAGGCCCAAGACCTTCAAGAAGAATATAAGAGAAGCAAAATATAGTCTTGATAAAATGGATACATCACATATATCTGTGTAGAGTAGATCCCTGGTTCTGGCATGACAAACACATAGACTCCCCTTTAGTCAAGAAATTCTTACAAATACAAGAAATTATTCTAGTAACAGCTAGTTCCACAAAGACTATTGTGAAGTGGTTGTCATCTTGTTTTAGTCAAGGAAGCAATGGTGTGACATGGGAATATGGCTTCTTCAAAAGGCCAAGTGCTAAGAAACATTGGGCAAGCATAGTATGGAAGACTTACCTACAACCTAGTCATTCTTTCACCTTAGGATAAACACACAGGAGGCTTCCCACAAGGGACAAGCTTGACTACCTTGAGGACATGCAAATGCACCTCTTGTGGCCTGGAGAAGGAGATACAAGAGCATATATTTTAAGATGTCCACCTATTGTTGAGCTATGGAGGAGGATGAGACGGTGGCTGCACATTCACCAGAAGATGTCCACCTATAGGAGGATGTTCAAGGTCTTCAAGAAGCATTACCCTGAGACTAGGAGCTTAGTGGAGGCTTGACACCTAGTCATGTTCTCCATGATTCATCATATATGGATGGCTAGGAATCGTAGCATGTTTGAAGAGGTGAGACTTGATGTAGAAAGGATTTTCATAGGAGTGCAAGTACATGTATACAGGTTCATGGGTATCTACTCAGATATGATATTGTGTCAGACATAAATAGATACTCAAGGCTAACATTGTATATTTTGACTCATTTATACATACATTTACCTATAAAAAAAATAGAGGTGTAATTTTCTTAGCCACCAGTCGACTAAAGCCCTAATTTTGGCCAATTCTAAAGTCAAGTCCACAATTAATTTGTTGTCTACCCTTCACTCCTTGTATACATGTCACTCCACTCACATCTCTCATAGAGTTTTTCCAAACCTCGAGGTCTTGTACTATCAAATTGTGTCTCTTGGATGCTTTAAGCTCTTGGCTTCTCCTTTGTCGTCCTTTGCACTTTTTCTTACCTAGATCTTCTCCTTGATTTGTCATGCTCTAATGTTCTTTGTCTTGTGATCCCTCGGATGCTAGATCCTTCTCCTATCTCATGGACCTTGATCCATCAAGCCATCGTAACCTTTTGTCATGCCAAGTCAACTTGTATACATGGTAAACCTTGCATAGCTTAACACACATATTCGATAAATACAAACTAACTTAAACTTTTTTCAATTTTATTCAAAACTCTTTGTTGCTTATATGAAAAAGGGACAAGAGTCCTAATGGGTATGGGACATCTTAGCGATTGTAAGACAAGGAGATCGGAGCTGGTTCAACAACAATGATGAGTGTAACGAGAGATGGAATTCGTAGGCTAAGAAAATAATAATTAAATACTTATGCAATGCTAACATCTCCTAGTTCCTACTCTATCTCCAGTGAGTCACTCTACGAATATCAATATACTTTTTTCTTTCATAGATCTGGAGGCTAAGAAACTTCTTATAATTATTTATCTTACAAAAATAAAATAATGAAATAAGTATGAAGCTTAAAGACATAAAAAATAAGCTTAAAATAAAAATAAAGATTATAAAAAACAGAGAAAGAAGCTTTGGATGTTGAGTATGAGTACTTTCAGTAGTCATCATGAGATTTCTTTGGTTCCATATTTATAGCCTTCAACTCACCTTCACTTCAACCTGAAAATAGTTATCATATTTTTAAGAAAATATTCTATATGAGGTTTCTCCACGTCTCTCAAAAGGGCCTTTCCATAGTGAAAATTATGTGCTTAATCCACCAAATGGATTGTTATGTCTGGATTCGAACCATATTATATTTTTGATTTAGCAAAGTGATTTTTGTATTTATTATTCTTATATTTTTGTTATGCATACTCTAACCATGATTGAAAAAACGCTAACTTGTATTTTGGCCTTACACTTATCTAATAAAGCAAGAAATGAAAATATTTTATTTGTATCATGATGAACTGATTTAGGTTGAATGTCATATGGAAAAATACTCCATTTGTGCTCTTTCCTTTTAGGTCTACTCCGAGATACTTGATATTGCTTTCAAGTGGACAATTATCAAACAACTTAAGCCTCATACCTAGGAAAGTTTAATGAGAGTATGGCTGGCTATTTGATCCACGACTCTCAATTCCGTAGATCTATATAGGAATCACCAAACAGTTGTCAAACTCTAACCATTTCCAAGGAGTATAGAAAGAACTTGGAAAAACTTCTCCAAATTGTTCCGTTGTCACTGACGAAATTTTTTTCTGCTAAATTGATTTGCATGGGTATGTTTGCTACCATATACGAATTTTTTTTCTACTAAATTGATTTGCATGGGTATGTTTGCTACCTGATACGAGAAGTAATCAAGGGACGTCATGTAGTCGAGAAGTCAAAAAAAAGTCAACAATCCAATTGAGATAGCATAGGCGTAAGCCCAGCTCGTGGCGACTATGGTTTCTAGTAGCCCCGGCTCCTGGCAACCCCGACTTCTTGTAGCCCCGACTTTCCATGGTTCCCTTGCTCCTTATAGTCTCGAGTCTCCATGGTTCCCCGGTTCCCAATCGCCCTGGCTCCAGGCAGCCCCAACTCCTTATAGCCCTGACTCTCCATAGTTCCCCGATTCCACTAGCCTCGACTCTGACAGCCCTGACTCCTTATAGCACTGACTCTCCATGGTTTCCCAGTTTCCAGTCACCCTAGCTCCAAGCAGCCCCAACTCTTTGTAGCCCCGACTCTCCATGGTTCCTCAGTTCTTGGCAGCCTCGGCTCCTAGCAGTCCTGCCTCTTCATGGCTCTCCGATTCGTACGATTTCCTCTACATAACTTGAAACATATAGACGTTGTTCACAAAAGACGAGGGTAACGTTGCCGTTACCGCACGGAGAACGTGAGAAACATGGTCATTTACTCCGAATAAAAGGCTAATAAATAGGATAACATAGATAGAAACGTGGAACACATGGAACCCCATGGCCACGCGACCCTATAAAGGTTCTCCTGCCCCCGCAGGCACAAGTATGTGCACATACACCTTCATAAACCCCAGCTACTATTCATTTTCTCCACTCTACTCTACGAGACCCTAACTTGAGCATCGAAGTGACTACTCTGGGAACCCCTTGGTTGTCCCTCTAACCTCTCTTCTTTACTCTGCTCCCGCATAGGCAGTGGTGGACCTCCTTGACGAACTCGCTTCATTGTTAGGCAGGTCGACGATCAAAGTCAACATCGACACCAACTCACCGGTAACTCACCATGTTGGCGATCTTGGGCAGGATCAAATTGGTGTCGTCTGTGGACACTCTAAGTTAAGACCTGAACCAAGACATTAAGATGGATGACACCGGTGCACCCAATGTTCTCACCATGGCAATTGAAGACTTGAACAAGCTAGTCGCCGCGACGGTGCTGGTGGTGTTGCAACGACAATCACGGCAATCAACACCGCACGTACCTCCCCCCGGCAAACTGCTTATTAGATCGACGGAAGCGCCACAAATGCCTTGCTAAATATCGACTAGACCCAAGGAAACGCCTCAAGTAGCGGTCCCTACCTTAGGAGGCGGGTCGGTGGCAAGGGAGTCATCTTTGGAATCCTTAGGAGAAACCCTAATCGAGATCCTTCAAAAGAAAAAGATCCCCGTACCCGGTGGAGCAAAGGTGTCACTAGGTCCTCCGTTCTCCCAAAATATCCTTCAAGATGGATTATCCCGACACTTTCGGGCATTGCAAATCAGAGATATAATGGAACCACTGACCCTGAAGATCATATATGCAAGTTCGAGAATGCCTCCTTACTGCACCAATACACGAACGACATCAAGTGTTGGGTCTTCCTGATAACCCTCTTGTGCTCGATGCAAAGATGATTCAACTGATTCCCCGCCTCCTCCCTCCATACTTTCGAAGAGTTCAAAGCTGTGTTGATGCAACACTTTGCCACTAGTCGAAGATAATTAAAAAAACTCCACATGATCTATTTGCTCTCAAGCAAAAATCCAAGGAACATGGCGATCTACAATGATTCAGTCGGGTAGCCATGGATGCCTCGTCCGTTACCCTGAAGGTGCAAGTTAGTGTCATCTCCCAGGGCCTTATTGATGGAGATTTCTTCAGATCTTTAGTCAAGAAACCTTCGGTCAATTTTGATGTGTTACAAATGCAGTCCCTAAAATATATTCAAGTGGAAAAAGCTCAGACCGCAAGAAGAAAAGAAGTCCAGACTCCGGCTGTCGCCCTTATTCTGGCAGATCGTAAGGCTCCCCTTCCTTCCCTGAGAAATCAGGAATGCCTTGACCGCAAGATTGACAAAATTATACAAATGGTGGAGTTCACCCCTTCCCCGATTCCCAAATCAAGTTGAGGGCTCCCCTCTAAGGATCCATATTGTGACTTTTACCAATTGAGTACTCACTCGACCCGAGAATGCCAACAGTATGCGCAGGAATTGTGACGAGTGACTGATTATCGAAAGGCTCCTCAAAAGAGACCAAGTTGAGGGGGATCCCCCATACCCTATCGACATCCTCACCGTCTTGGTCGAGATGCTGCTCCAAACTGTCGTATAGATGACGATCTCCTTCACCTAGGAGGGAGCCTCGATCCTCACCTCGATCTTAGCAAGAAGCATATCGGGAAAAAGATAAAGACAAAGGCAAAGGTAAGATGGATCTCCGAGGAACTGTCCACATGATTTATTAGGGACCAATAGACGGTGACTCCACAAAAGCTTGAAAGGTCCACGACCGAAGACTAGAAAATTACGGAGTAAGCACCAGTTGAGGAAGCAGGAAAGGCCCAGCTATTAGCTTTGGGCCCCAAGATTTGAAGGGAATCGAAACTCCTCATGATGGTGCCTTAGTAATCAAAGACTGGATCGCTAACTATATGGTGAAGAGGGTATTCATAGATACAGGTAGTTCCATCAACATCATCTTCAAGCGAGTCTTTGACTAATTGCAATTTAAAGAAGAGGAACTATGGCCCGTGAACACTTTCTTATACGGGTTCACAGGGCATGAAATACAACCAATGGGCTAGATCACCCTTTTTTCTTTCTCTAGGGGGAGAACCTATGGTGAAGGCAAGGTGCATGTGCCTCCACATTATAAATACAATTTCTTCTTACAATGTTATATTGGGAAGGCCTGCCCTGAGCGTATTTCAAGTAGTGGTATTCATCTTCACCAAAAGCTCAAATTTTTGGTGTAGGAGTAGATAGGGGAGGCAAAGAGAGACCAATTGGTACCCAGAAAATGTTATATCAATATAATCATGATTGATTCACGTAAAGCCACACAAATTCAAGCATCGGTACAAGCCATCCAAGAAGTACCCTTGTCTCACCCAAGCGAAGGCAAAGAGGATGTAGAAATACATCCCGACTTGTCAGATGGAGTTACCCAAGTGGCCTCCAATTTTGTCTGAGACTAAAATAAGAGTTGATCGTGTGCCTCTCACGCAATCATGACGTCTTTTCCCTATCTACCAAGGAAGTCACAGGTGTCTCGCCGACGGTGATGGCTCATCAGTTGAACATACTTCCTGATGCCTGGCCTATCCGACAAAAGAAGCAAAATTTTTTGCCCGAATAGAATCAGGTAATTCAGGTGGAGATGAAAAGATTGCAGGAAGCCGGGCACATCCAGGAAGTCCAATTTTTGACTTGGTTAGCTAACGTGGTGTTGGTATCCAAACTAGGGGGCAAGTGGAGGGTCTGCATTGACACCAAGGACCTTAACAAGGCTTGCCCGAAAGATTGCTATCTCCTATCTCGCATCGACCAACTAATGGACTCAACCTCTGGCCATGGAAGACGCCTACCAAGGGTATCATCAAATCCCTTTGGCTTTGGAAGACCAAGAAAAGGTTAGCTTCATCACTTCCGTTGGAACCTTTTGTTACACTGTTATGCCGTTTGGACTAAAGAATACAAGAACTACTTACCAATGACTTATGGATCAAGTATTTGAGCATCAAATCGGGAGGAACATAGAGGTGTACGTAGATGACATCTTAATCAAGACCACTCGGGACGAAAACTTAATATCGGACATCGAAGAAGCATGTGACACATTGAGGCGGTATGGGTTGAAGCTCAACCCAAACAAGTGCCAATTCGGAGTCAAAAGTGGGAAGATCCTTGGATACATTGTGACTGAGAGAGTGATTGAGGCTAATCCCAAAAAAATCCAAGCCCTCCAAAGCATGTCTCCCCCTCGCAACCTTAAAGAAGTACAATGGTTAGTGGGCCGCATTATGGCGTTGTCCTGATTCATTTCCTGATCTGTCGATCGGAGTCTACCCTTCGTCAAAGTGCTGAAGAAGGCTTCCAAGTTTGAGTGGGATGAAAACTGTGATAAAACCTTCGAGGAATTAAAGGAATACTTGTCACATTTTCCACTCTTAGCCAAACCGGTAGCAGGCAAAATATTATGGGTATATCTGTCCACCTTGGGAGGAGCTGTCGCCATAGTATTGCTTCGTCAGGAAAACAGCGTGCAACAGCCCATATACTTCTTCAGTCATTTATTAAAGCGTGTAGAAAGAAGATATACTAACTTAGAGAAATTAGCTTTTGTACTAACTCTCGCAACTCACCGGCTGAGACCTTTTTTCCAGGCCCACCCAATCACAATTCTCACCAACAGTGGTCTAGGATGTGTACTAACAAATCCATAAGCCTCTGGTAGATTGATTGAGTGGACTACTGAATTAAGTGAGTATGACCTTCAGTATTAGCCAATGACTGCCATCAAGGTGCAGGCCCTAGTAGACTTCCTTTCCAAAGTCCTAGAGTTAGAAGATGAGAGAGTTTGAAAATTTTATGTGGATAGATCATCAACTTGGAAAAGTAGCGGGGTCGGGATTCTTATGATTTCTCCTTGGGACGATGTGCTCCAACTATCCATCCGGCTTAACTTTCGTGCCTCCAATAATGAAATCGAGTACGAAGCTTTGCTGGCAGGGCTACAAACTTCCAAACAAGTTGGAGCCTCCCGAGTGGTCATCCATTCGGATTCTCAATTGGCCATTCAGCAGCTACCAGGAAGCTTTGAAATACGAAATGAGCAGTTGTGGCGATATTCAGAGATTTTTGAGAAACTCAAGGTGGGTTTCCAGGAGGTTACTATCTATAAAATTCCCCGCACCGAGAACTAAAAAATAGATGAGTTGGCCAAATTAGTAAGTGCACTGGCCACTTGGACCTCAGATAATCTGATAACTCAAACTTTGCTGATAGCCCAAATCGATCGAACTCCCAATCTCGATACACCGACCGAATGGATGGAGGTCATCATCACCTATCTCAAGCAAGGGATCCTACCCACAGATGATGAAGAAGACCAGCTACTCTGAAGAAGAGCTTCCTGATTCACTTTGATCGATGATATATTATATCGTCGTTCCCTCTCTCATCCCCTTCTCAAATGTCTCGGTCCTAGCGATGTAGACTATGTCATGAGAGAAATTCATGAAGACATTTGCGGGAATCATATATGAGAGTGAATGTTGGCTCGAAAAGTGTTATTGATTGGATATTTTTGGCCAACACTGCAGGCCAATACTGCTCGGTTTGTCACTTGTTGCATCCATTGCCAAAAACATCAAAATCTCTCTCATGGTCAAACTGAATTCTTGAACACCTCTACTATATCCTACCCCTTTGACCAGTGGGGTATGGATATCGTGCACCCTTTTCTGATCAGGCCATAGTAGAAAAAGTTTCTCCTGGTAACAGTTGACTACTTCTCTAAATGGGTGGAAGTCACCCCACTGTCTTAGATAACAGGGGATGTTGTCAAGAAATTATTATGGCAGAACATAGTCTGTCGATTTGGCTTATCTCACAAACTCGTCTCCGATAATAATCGATAATTCTAGGGTCACTGACTAAAGGAGTGGTGCGAAGGGTTTGACATCCAACAAGCTTTTATCTCAATTGCTTATCAACATAGCAATGGACAAGTGGAGGTAGTCAACCAAGAAATAGTATGTGGGCCCAAAGTTAAATTGGATCACGTTGGAGGTAGCTGGGTAGATGAGTTGCCATGTATTCACTAGGCTTACTGGACCACGTGGGGAGGCAGTGGTCTCGATAGAAATTAGCGAAGAATCCACTCACAAACTTTCTTATGGGTAGGATAACATCGATCTACGAATTCTCGACTTGGACTTAATCACTGAGACCGAGGAGAAAGCGGCTACTTGTCTCATCGCATACAGGCAAAGGATAAGCCAGAACTATGACAAATGGGTCATTCCCCATTCCTTTCAAGTAGGAGACATGGTCTGGAGAGAGATCAAGCCAGTTGGAGATGTTAGCAAACTGGAGCCACAATGTGGGGGGGGACCATTCAAGGTAGTTCAAAAATTACCTACAAGACTCGACCGATAAAGATCTTGACCATCCATGGAGCGCCAACCATCTAAAGCCCTATCAATTCTAAGGAATTTTCCATATCCTTTCCAATATATTTTTCTAAAACGATCATGGATTTTCTTTTTATCAATAAAAGAATCTCTTTTCATCAGATTGAAGGTACTCCTTGTTGGGTAGCCCGATGCGATGTGTGCTTAACATGTTTCGCAAAATATGCACAGCAGAAGATGTTAAACAATAATAATAATAACTAATTATTACATCACATACGCCACACGCATATAAGGAGATATCTCATGCAAAATTGATCGATAAAATAAAACTTTTAAGAATAATATTTACTCTAGGTATACCTTACGAATGATGCGTAAAGGAAAGGACATCAACTAGAGCGACGTTATCGAACCTCGCCTCTATTCGTATCCACGCCGAGCTCTTCAAGACAACCCCTTGAGCAACAAGTCTCGTCTCCAATCGGTACTAACCAAGCGCGGAAGAGATGCGATCCAAGAGAAGGAAGCACAAAGGAAGAATAATCTTCTTCCTTATGGTTTTCGACAATAAAAAGGGGAAAACCCTTTTGGGGTGTGGTCGGCCAAAGAGAGGAGGAAAAAGAAAATAATACAATTCAATATATATATATATATATTCTTTTTATTGGGTTTGATGATAAAGCACAATTCAAACTCAATATGCCTTAACTAAATTTTATCCCATTAACCTATTGATTTGGTTTACAACTAAACCAAAT
>JBBUKS010032680.1:0-30819 GCA_038050645.1 Hedychium gardnerianum | reverse complement strand
GATAAGCTTGCAAATTGGAAGTTGCTGCTGGTAGTGAAGATCGTTGTGCAAAATAGTTGTTAAGACTCGAGATGTGAGGTCTGTGAGGGGGGAGTTTGAGGTGAAGAGACGTCAGTGTTTGGTGAGAGAAGATTTTGTTGTTTTTCAGTAGTTGATAATCCTACGAGACCAACAAATCTCGACAACGTTTTCAAAGGTGCCTTGTGATCTTAGTTCATTATCACAATAGTACTTTAGACTCTTAATCAATTAAATTTGGTCATGAGCTAGATTTTCAAACCAATCAATGGAGATTTTAAAAAAAAAAAGGTTTGTGATATTGATGAACCCATTATTCACGGAATGACCATACCAATTTGTCAACCTATATATATATATATATTTCACAGGGTACCATTTGATTAGTAGATAAGATTTTTAATTGATTAGTGGATGATAAATTTATTAAGTAAAGATTAATTCTTAGCGAATGTATATTCATAGAAAAAAAATTCTTCCACCTCTTAATCACTTGACAGTCGACTATAAATTAATTTTATAATTTACTTTCCTTCACATAATTTTGGAATGAACTATGAGGGGCATCTAAGATAAGTATAATCACTTTATTGTTATAATATATATATTTAGGTTGCCCCCATGAATTGACACAATTGGTACTTGCATGAATGATTACTCTAATAGATTTTATGATCAATTTTCAATGAATATAAAATATCTCATTAGATGTCTGACTTCCTTCATACAAAGAGTCAATGTATTAGGATAAATATCTCTCATAATTTATCTCTTTTCAAAAAAAATATAAGATCATTACAAAAAAAATCACTAAAGTAACAACTTCATCTTTTCTCCCATATATATTTTTAGGTCAATCCTTTCTTCAACTCTGCAAGGTGGGGCAATAGTAGGAGCAATCATGAGTTTAGCTTCTAAATCTAACATCTACCACTTTTCTATGATATGGGCTGATGTGGCTGTCAGAACAGTAGATGCCACGTGGCCAGCTCAAGATTCAATTAATGCACTCGACTCGAGTTAAACCAATCAACTCATAGCTGAACTCAAGTCGAGTAGCTCGACTTGAATCAGCTCAACGCACAGCCAAGTTAAAGTCTAATTAGCCACATTGCTCTCGAGCTCAAACATGACACGATAGTTACAATAGTTCTAGGTCGCGCCTTTTAGTGAAGAAGAAACAGGCACATCTTTTAAGAATTTCTTAGCTCTCTATATAAAATACTGATGTTAACATTGAGAGGTGTGACATTGATATTGCTATTTTCACTTTTGTATCATCTTCTATTTCCTTCGTAATCTAACTTGATTGGAGATTTCGCTAAGATTCATGTAGCCTCTCTTCTGTTTCCATGGGATGAGCTGTTAGTTAGTACATGAGATGTTGTTATCATGAAGTCTGGAGGTCAAATCCTGATTAGTAATCAGATTTCTGCCCTCCCTTATGCACTAGTCACTGTTCAGGCTAGCTAGACTAGCCCTCGTGATTTATCTCTTCCGTGTTGATCCTGGGACGAATTGACGAAGATACTAAAAGCGAACGTTTCGTCTTTTGCCACCATATAACCTCGCTTCTAATCTTTTTCTCATTCTTTCAATTGTCGTATCTGGAAGACATCCATCGGAGACCTTGCATTACTTGATTCGACAAAAACTGACCCAATACGTATTTGACCTATCGAAAGAGTTCGGCCACAAATATAGTGAAGAGTCCATCCATCCCTGATATCAAACCAGATCATGTGCTATATATACATGAATCTTAACTTTTTTATATATAAAAAAAAATATTTGTTAGGTAGTACTAAAGAGTGTCACTCAGATCGAGTCGCAATAAATAGATAGATTTAGCTATAAGTAAATAGGTTTTCTTTTTAATCCTGGTAGGAAAGATTTATTGAATTTAAATAAAAATCAAATCCTAATAAAAAATATGGATATATTCTCTTATATAGGGATTTACTTTAGTTTACTGATTTATTCTCTCTTAATGATATATAACAGTCATGAAAGGACCATCAAGATGATGGATTTCATCTTTTTTTGCTGAATAGAAGATTTTAACGTGGTTCTCACGGGCATAACCGAATTGGTACTTGGATGATAGATTGTTACATGGGAGCATGGATCGAATTCCCGAGAAAATAATTTCTTAAGGAATAAAATCTCTCCCATTTAGATCACTTGGTTACTATAATTTACTCTCTTCATCATATTGTGAAGTCGGTGATGAATGACGTTTGGAATAAGCACGGATATAATTGAGTTGGTACTTGGATGATAGATTGTCACATGAGAGCAGTAATCGAATCCTCGGGAAAATATTTTTTTAAGAAATAAAATCTCTCCCACCTAAAAAAAATAGCTCGGTTATCATAATTTTTTTTTCATTATCGTGTTGAGATCGATGATGAAAAATATTTAAAATGAACGAATCATCTTTTGCCCTATAGAAGACTCTAATGTTGAGCTAAAATTTATATGTTGAGGAGACCTTGTCCAAGAATATCGAAATGTGCATTCACACTATTGATAGATGCTAAATCTTTGATCAAATGGAATATTCCCTATATATATATATCTCAATTGTGGCAATATATATATATCTCAAGATTGATATCCTGGTGGGACAAGGAACAACCATTAATGTGCTCACTTACATTCACTGTCAATTTCTTTCCCTCTTTTATCCGCACTACTTTGAAGTGAACAAAGCATTAATAAATGAGTTGAGATTTTTATTTTTGTTTTGTTTTGTTTTCTAAAGAAGACACTAATTCAATTAAATGAATAGCTTTAGACGGCACTTTCTTTGCTCCTCGCAGCGTAATTTCAACAATATCGCCTGTTTCGGTGAGGTTAATGGCTTCCAGTTTGGATCGTGGAATGCCAATTTATATGGCTGCGACTAATGTATGCCGAAGAGCACTGAAAATGTCGTCGGAATATTGTTATATTTTGACTTTAGACGAGTTTGATCGGAGAAGTTAGTCAAAAGCGATGTAGCATCTCAAAAGCACATGGACATGCTTGTTACTGCTTTTGACTGCAAAGTCCTAGATTTTGCTTGTTGGAAACAGGCCACAAGATGAATTTAGGTGCCTTAAAAGTGGGATCCCATCATGTTGCTGAGATTCAATACATGTGTCACGTGTCGTCCGTAGAGGGATCACCCTTGACTCGATTGATCAGACTCGGTTTGGATTGTGTTTGGTGCGACCTGATAATCGGAGGTGGCTCGGCCCATGAGGAGGACTTGACATGACCTGATCATGCATATCTCTCTGAAAAATTATGAGTAGCATCATAAGCTAATTTAAGGAGGTAATGGCACTCTAGTGTTAAAAGAGGTCACACACAACTTCTAAACATCATTGTTCTTGTATAGATAGGAAGCTCTCCATGAGCTTAGCACAAGGGAGATGAGTAAATCACTAAGAATGTGAGATGTTGATGTCTTCAACATTGGTCTAAACTCTTAGAATCCTTTGAGAATTTAATCATCTTGACAACAGAAGATTTGAGATGTAAATAACGATTTCCAAGTGTATCGACTTGATTTTAATCAAACAGAAGCATTTGCAGGGCTATTTCCTTCTGTCTCCGTGGCCAAAACATGCTTTTCATCAGTGTTCTTCGTGTTGCCGAACCATCTGTAAACTGCGGTAATATAATCGAACAGGTGGAGCACAATGTGCGTTCCTATTCCGGCGATAATCCCATAAGCGATCGAGTACGTGAGCGGCATCAGGATCATGGTGAGGAACGCCGGCACCGCCTCCTTCGCCTCCGCCCAATCCACCTCCCGCGCCACCACTATCATCATCGCGCCCACCAGCACCAGCGACGGCCCCACTGCCCACGCCGGGACGTTGGTGAAGAGAGGCGCGAAGAAGAGCGAGGCCAGGAACAGCGCGGCCACCGTGATCGCAGTGACCCCTGTTCTTCCCCCCTCCCGCAGCCCCGCCGTCGACTCGATGTACGTCGTCACCGTCGTGGTCCCGAGCATGGAGCCCACGATGGTGGAGCTCGCGTCCACCGCGAACGCCCGGTACTCGCCCTCGAACCCGCCGGTGCCGTCCGTGAACCCAGCGTACTCTGCCATCGAGTACATCGACCCGGTCGTGTCGAGAATGTCGACGTACAGCAGCGTCGCCAGCGCCAGCCACACCTCGCTCCTTCCGAAGCCGGCGAAGCTGATTCGCCAGGCGGTTGTGTCGATCAAATGGAAGTCGACGACCTTCTTGAAGTAGTCGAAATTGGCGTTCCCCTGTTCCGTGTTGGGGAAGACCGAGACGCTGGTGCCGCGAATCCACGAGACTAATGTGACGAAGATGATGCCGTAGATCATGGCTCCCTTGACGTTGCGAGCGAGGCACATCGCCGTGATGAGGAAGCCGACGGCGCCGAGCCAGAAGGTGGGGCTCTGCAGCGTGCCGCCGAGACACTGGCCGGTGGCAGGGTCGGTGTGGGCGCAGGCAGTGAGCGTGACGAGGGTGGAGGAGCTGGGCCCCACCAGGCCGACGCCCACCTGGGATTGCAGGCCCGTGAAGGCGAGGAATAGGCCGATGCCGACGGCGGAGGCGAGGCGGATGGAGCGCGGTATGAGGCGGGCGAGCCTGGAGCGGAGGCCGAGCAAGGAGAGCGCCAGGAAGAGGCAGCCCTCGACCATGACGATTGCGAGGGCGGTCTCGTACGGCACACGGCCGGAGCCGTGGAAGCCCACCATATTGTAGGTGAAGTAGGCGTTGGAGCCCATGCCAGGGGCGAGCGCCAAGGGGAGGTTGGCCACCGTGCCCATGACGAAGCTACCGACCACGGCCGCGGCGGCCGTGGCCACCACGAGGTCCTTCTGGACCCGCGCCAGGCAGCCCTGGTAGCCCGGGTTTCCGTCGAACTTGCACTCGGGTCCAGGCGGAAGGACGGAGGCGGAGGAGTTGGCGGACGGCAGCGGCGCGCAGTCACGGACGGTGCACGGGCCGCCGGATGCGGTGAGGATGGCGGCGTTGACGGACACGATGTAGACCATGGTGAGGAAGGTGGCAGCCCCGGCGCGGAGTTCTCTGGTGAAATAGGTGTCGCGAGCGTCGACCTTGAAGTAGCGTCCGACGGCGCTGTCGGCGAAGGCGCGGTTGACTGTTTCCTCCGCCCGCCGCCACCATCGCATCCGCCCTTGGCCTCCCATCACGCACCGTGCTTAACCGCCGATCGGGGAAGGCTTGATGAGTAATTAGAGGTTTTGTCTGGGGGTGTGAGACGAATGATGTGCTTTATATATAGAATTGGATTTGCATTAAATAATGGGAAAAATTAAAAGGGCTTCAGAAAACAACCTGTTATATTTCCCATTTAAAACGTATGTTTATCGATCAATGATTAATATATAAAATATTATAAAATTTAAAAAATTTAAAAAATAAATTTTAATTTTTTTTATGTATTAATTAATAAATTAACTCTCATAATTTATTTTCTTCGTAATAAATTAACTCTTATGATGGCAAAGACGAAGCCCTCAGTACCTTCGTCAGTTCGTCTCAGGACCAACACGGAGGAGGTAAATCACGGAGATTAATCTAACTATCCCGAACAATGACTAATACATAAAGAAAAATAGAAACCTGACTACTAATTAAGATTTAATTCACAAATTTTATGATAATAATACCTCATACATTAATCATTAACTCTCATAATTTATGAGAGATTGAGGCGAACGTTTTATTTTTTTAATCATCATTTAACAAATATCTTTATCACAGCACTTAAACAGGTAAGCCGTGTGTAACAGTCATGCGTAACAGTTACCAAATATGACACATCTATATTTATTTATATCTTTAATGTTTATCCATGAATTGATTTAAATTTTTTTATTTTTTTATCTACTAAATCAAGAACCTTACTTTGCATATATATTAAAAATATATAAATAATGATAAAAATTATATTGAATAATAATTAATAAAATATTTAATAGTGGTAAATTTTTATATCATATTTATTGATTCAAATTTCCTATCACATTTAAATTAAATGCATTTGTATCATTTATTTCCGGTTATATTATGAGAAAATTTGATTATAATACTTATTCATTTAATTTTATAATTTATTTAAATATAAATTTAATTTTTAAATTAGAAGATATCTTAGTTTGTTTGGAAAAGTTCGAGCATTTATTTATTTTTATATTGATTTTATTACGGATTTTATGGAATAATCCTCATCGTTATTATATTTTTGCCGCATGATTTCATGGATATTATTTTTCATATAACAAACTCAAAAATATTTTCTTACTCATTGAAAATAACGCGTAAAAAAATATTTCAAAGTTAAAGTGTAAAATTTAAAACAAATGCATCAATTTCTTTCTTTTGAAGGGATGTCCAAAAATAAAGATAAGGGTGTCGAAAAATAAACTTTGCTATATATATAGTTATTGAAGTAATTATTTCTTATGGTTAAAATAAAGATATAAAATGAGAAATCGATAACAAATAAGGAAACAAATATGGTAGAAAAAAAATAATTTTGCTAAAAATAAATTAAAGATAAATTTTAGATTGGTTCATACACAATAAAAGAAATTAAAAATATTCAAGAATAAAAAATATTTAAGACAAACACATTTGTAACAAATGAAAATAAATTTAAAATATTCAAGATTAAACAATCTCTTATAATACAGGATAAAATCGAGAGACCATTATTCCACATTATCAAGATCTTCACCGTCTTTTTTTTGACATATTAATATATGACAATAAATTTAAAAATATTCATGAACAATAGAGATTTAATTTTATTATTTAGTAATTAATATTTTTATATTAAATAAAAAATAATTATAATCTAATTAATTTGTATCATTTATTTCTATTTTATTTGGTTATATTGTCAGAAAGATTTATTATAATACTTATTCATTTAATTTTATAATTTATTTAAATATAATTTTAATTTTTTAATTAGAAGATACGTTAATTTGCATGGAAAAGTTAGAGCATTTATTTTTTATGTTGATTTTATTATGGATATTGTGGAATAATCCTAATCATTATTATATTTTTACCACATGAAAGTCATGGATATTAGTTTTTCCTTATTAGGAGAGAATAATATAAATAAGGAAATAAATATTATAGAAAAAATAATTTTGATAAAACTAAATTTTAGATTGGTTCATATGCAATAAAATAAAGTAAAAATGTTCAAAATAGAAAATATTTAAAACGGACATATTTATAACAAATGGAAATAAATTAAAAATATTCAAGATTGAAATAATCTTTTAAAATATAAGATAAGATGGTATATAATAAATTTTTTCTCATAACTTTATATTGATGGGAATTTCATGTATCATATTGTTTTTTTTAATATTAATATATTAAAATAAATTAAAAAATAGTTATGATTAATAGAGATTTAATTTTATTATTTAGCAATTAATATTTTTATATTAAATAAAAAATAATTATAATCTAATTAGTTTTTTATTTAAAATAATTATTTTCATATTTATTATTGGGTAAAGAGTATAAAACAATTTCAGAGTCTTATATTTAAATTAATATAATTTTTAATTTAACTTTTTCACTTTATCCACTTCATTTTTTATTCCAACTATTCCATTGGTGTTGCGTTAAAAATATTTTTTCCTTGAATTTTAAATTAAAAGATATTTATAAAGTTAAAATTTCTTAATTAAATTTAAAAGATTGTTTGAGAATTAAGGACAAATGTATTTCAGAAAAATTGTAAGAAGACTTAATTTTCTCATTCCATATGCAGAATAATTAGTTTTAAAATTAGAGTCGCTTCATGATTTGATTTTTTGATTTTATATATTAAAATTTAGTTTTCACAAGTAAATTAAATATTTCAAGGGTTATATGTATAAAATTTTCTTAGCTCTGAGTTATTTGATTTAAAAATTGTGGTTTGGGGTTCTTGAAAAATTACGAAAGGTTAAAATAATTAATTTAATAACTAA
Organism: Hedychium gardnerianum; assembly: GCA_038050645.1. Lineage (NCBI taxonomy): Eukaryota > Viridiplantae > Streptophyta > Magnoliopsida > Zingiberales > Zingiberaceae > Hedychium > Hedychium gardnerianum. The sequence goes on along the minus strand of JBBUKS010032680.1, from coordinate 22,799 downwards.
AATAAATCTTGTTGTTTGCAGGTTTAAAATAATATTTAATATTACTATAAATTCATTAGAAAATTTGATTTTTTTTAAAGATGTTTGGAAACGATAAAACGCTGAGCCTAAAATTAATTAAGTTGTAGAATAGTTGTTCAAATTTAGTTTAATTTTTTTTAATTTGAATTTGATTTGTTTGAATATTATTAAGCTCTTAAATTGAATTTGTTTGAAAATTTTAATTTTTAAGGCTCCTGATGTTGCTACAGTAGGTTGATACCGAATAAGATTTTGAAATTGTCAAATAGTTTATAAATTATTAAATCATATATGTTATACCAATTTTACTCTTATTATTATTCGCAGTTAACTCAATTTTTTTAAAGTAGTCGAATCGATTTTTTTTAATCGATTTTGATCGATTCGTATTCAAAAAATCATTACTCTTAATATATTATATTAAATTAATATTTGAAGATATTTTTACAATCAAAAAAACTAGACAAACACATAAAAACTGATTTTATATCATTCCGAGATCTCTAAATCTATCAATCTGTTTCGACCGAAACCGACTAATGGACCTAGAGATCTCGGAATGATATAAAATTAGTTCCTACGTGTTCGTCTAATTCTCCTAATTATAAAAATATCCTGAAACATTAATTTGCCAATATATTGAGATCAATGATCAATGATTTTTTTTAACACGAATGTATCCGAAATTCGTGTTCAAAAAATCATTGCTCTCAATATATTAGATCAAATTAATATTTGAGAACATGTATATAATTATAAGAACTAGACGAACTCATATGACATAGTTTCATATTATGTCAAACTTTTTAGATTCATCAATCAATTTTAACTAAAACTCTTTAGGTTTCTTTGGCTAAAATTGGTTGATAGATTTAAAAAGTTTGAAATGACGTGAAATCAAGTTCTATATATTCGTCTAATTTTTATGATTATATATCAATTTAATCCAATATATTAAGAGCAGTAATTTTTTTAATATGAATTAATTTTTCAAATATATTCATATTCAAAAAATTACTGATCTCAATATATTGAGTCAAATTGATGTCTGAAGATATTTTTATAATCAGGAGAACTAAATGAATACATAAGAACTAGTTTTGTGTCATTTCGAGATCTCTAGGTTATAGAAATCGACTGATGAACCTAGAGACTTCGAAATGATACAAAATTAATTCCGATATATTTGTCTAATTTTTCTTATGGTAAAAATACTCTCAAATATCAATTTAACCTATTATATTGATAATAATTATTTTTTGAACATGACTCGATCAAAATCGACTAAAAAAAATTAATTAAATTATTAAAAAAAATGACTCAACTAGAACAATAATAAGGATAAAATTGATAGATTTGATAATTTATAAGCTATTCTACGTGATTTGATAATTTCAAAACTTTACCCACCTATGCGGTTTGATAAAAAAAATTGTATTTTTTAACAAAGGAAAAAAAAGAAAAAAAACGTGAGACTTTAATATTGAGAAAGTAGAACGAAAGACTTAACTTTTTTTATTATTATTATTATTATTATTATTATTATTATTATTATCATCGAATTTTGATGGATTCGATCTCATGAAAAAAAATGATTGATACATCGCTTTGCAACCAACATCTCAAGGTGATCTTTCTACCGAAAAAAATTAATTCGTTTGCAATATGTTACAATTAAGAATTGATTCATAAATATCTGATTAACTGTGAAAGCTCGTAATCCAAGGACACTGTTATCATAATCTATAGCTTAATAAACTTGTTAATTATAAGAGTTTAAAAGCATAAATCATATCATCATAAATATGATAACAATAATTGTCATCGAACTAGATCTCACCATCAACTATGGTTGAGATTTTATTTAGCGTAATGATATCAAAATTAAAAATAATAATCGTGGAGTAAAAAAGTATGCACCATCAAATAAAAAAATTTAGTGATGGAATGAAAAAATACAGAAGAAAGTGAAAAAACAAACAAACAGTTTATAAGGAATTATATATTTATAAGAATGAGGAAAGCTTAAAAAAATATACATTGGTCCAGAAAGAGACTAAGAAAATAATGAATGAAGCAAAGAATAAACTTTTGAACAATTATATAAAAAATTAAATACAAATGAAGGAAAAAGAGATATTTATAGAATAGTTAAAATGAGATAAAGGAAGATAAGAGATCTTATCCAAATAAAATATATTAAAGATGAATGCAATAGAATACTAGTAAACGATGGAGAAATAAAAGAACGATAGAAAAAATATTTTTATCAATTTTTTAACGAAGGTTTAGATAACCAATTTAACTTAAGTAATTTAATTAGGTTAAATGAGTATAGAAATTTAAAATTTTATTGTAAAATTCAAATTTCAGAAGTAAAACAAATTTTAAATAGAATGCACAATGAAAAAACGGTTGGAACCGATGATATTCCGATAGAAGTAAGAAAATATTTAGGGAAACAAGATATTGAACGACTTACAAAATTATTTAACATGATATTGAAAATAAAAAAAAAAGTCTGATCAATAGAGGGCAAGTACTCTAGTTCGTTTATATAAAAATAAGGGAGATAAACAAAATTGTGCAAACTATAGAGGTATTAAACTAATGAGTCATACCATGAAATTTTGGGAAAAAATAATAGAAAAAAAATTAAGAAAGGAGATTACGGTGACCGAAAATTAATTTGAATTTATGCTTGGAAGGTCGACAATAGAAGCTATACATCTTCTTAAGTAACTAATTGAAAAATATCGGGAGCAAAAATAAGATTTACAAATGATATTCATTGACTTAAAAAAAGTCTATGATTAAGTCTTAAGAGAAATTATATGAAGAATTCTAGAAAAAAGATGTGTTAACGTAACATATATTGATCTAATTAAGGATATGTATGAGGATATAACGATCAGAGTGAAGACTTCAGGCGGATTAACTGAAGCATTTTCAATAAAGATAAGATTACATTAAGGATCAACTCTAAGTATCTATCTTTTTATATTAATCATGGACGAACTCACTAGACACATTCAATACACAGTATCGTGGTGTATGTTATTTGCAGATGATATTATTTTGGTAGATGAGACACGTGAAGTAGTAAAAGCTAAAATAAAATCTTGGCGAGAAACATTAGAAGCGAAAAGTTTTTAGACTTAGTAAAGTAAAGATAGAATATATGAAATTTAAGTTTAACAAAATTAGACGTAATGAGACAATTATTAAAATGGGAGATAACGAGTTATGTGGAACTGATAGCTTTAAATATTTAGGATTATTTTTGCAAAATGATGGAGAGATTGGGAGAGATGTCTTACATAGAATACAAGCAAGATAGTTGAAATGGAGGAGAGCGTCGGGTATTTTATGTGATCGTAAAATACATCTAAAACTTAAAAAACTTAAAAGAAAGTTCTACAAAATGACAGTCAGACCTGATATGTTATATGAAATTGAATGTTGGACTATGACTCGAGCATATGAACAAAAAATGAGAATTACAAAGATAAGGATATTAAGGTGGATGTGTGGACATATGAAGATTGACAAAATAAAAAATGAGAGCATTAAAGAAAAAATCAGAATAACATCTATTGAGGAAAAACTCTGAGAGACACGTTTGAGATAGTACGAATATGTACTTAGACGACCAATAAATGCTCTAGTTAAGCGCTGTGAAATTATGACAAACGCACACATCAAACGAGGAAGAGAAAGACAAAAAATACTTGATAAGTAATAATAAAATAAAATTTATTTAAGTATAAATGATGATATAGTAGAAGATAAAGTCCAATGATATAAAAAAATCTATATAACTGATCCATATATATGGGATAAAACTTGATTATTATTATATCAATCAACCAACAGATAAATCTAAGCCTCGTGCACAGTTAGATATAATTGAATCAGTTGATTAGGCAGAACTAAATCTATGGGAGTTTGAAGTAACTGCTACAACAAACCATCAGCTGCCTTTTGATGAAGTACTGAAGAAATAAATACCTTCAACAAAGAGAATTCTTAATCACAAAAGCTTTATTTGAAAGGTTTCAACTTTTGTAATAGATACAGTTGCACCATTGGATGAAGACAATATTAGTTATCACGGAAGGTAATCTACCGATCTGATGACATGTATGGAATTAGTTGGCCCCTGACAAGTTGTTGTATGATCTCTTTGTTCTTTTAAATAAAAACTGATCGCATTGGTAGAACAACTAGAAATTGATCTATTTTTTTTCTTCCTTTTCATCATTTGTTTCACTAGCCATCTACCACAGTGATATGTTCGATTTTCACCTAAAAAAAAGAGAGATATCCAACTAAATAACTCACTTGCAATATTTAAAAACTATGTTTATCAACCAAATAAGTTACGTGAAAGCAATCACAACTACTTGAATAAAGCAGCTTGTAGGCAGCCAAACAATCTTTTATTCAGCAAGAAAAGATTTTTTCTTAAAAAAAAAGTGTGCAATAACAACCAAAATTCCTACCATGTGTAAAGCATCAATGCCGGTACTTTAGATTCAGTGATTAAGTAATCATCTGACAGAGAGTATATAATAAAAGAAAATGAAAACATCACAAAATACAACATGAGGAATATTAGGAAGAGCTAAGCATTGATTATAATCAAATAGATTGATGCAAAAGTGATAAATGTCCGCATTAGCTCTTAAATAAAAGATCATAACTAAATTCCTCCATGTGGAATTCAATCAGCGATAATCAACAACCCTTCATTATATGGATCATATCGAATCATGGTAGTTATATATGCATCACCAAATCATGAAAGGATGGATGTGATTGTGATGAAGGCTCTAAATGATGGCAAAAATACGAAACGCTCGTCTTCAGCGCCTCCATTAGCCTGTCTCAAGACCAACACGGAGGAGATAAATCACGAGAACTAGTTTACTAGCCCGAACAATGACCAGTAGTACATGGGGAAAAGCAAGAACCTAACTACTAACCAAGATTTGATTCTCAAACCTCATGATGGCAACACTCCATACATTAGCCATCAGCCCATTCGGTGGAAACAAATGATCCTGCCTTCTTTATTCCCAATTGTAATATCCTTGTAAAAGTCAAACGACCATACATAACACAATCAAAAAAGAAAAAACTGTGGTACCTTTAGAACATGAAACCAATAATTTCAGATGTTTGAACTTGAGAAATTTTATTATACTAAGCACACTATTCAATGTAAGAAGTCAGGAAGTGGGAGAGGCTACTTTCACCTATTTCTAGTCTCCACAGCTCCATTCACATCAAGGTGATGGCTGATGATATTAGATGTTCTTCTACTTACTATATTACACAGTTTACCTAATGAATTGAATCACTAAAAAGAACAGTATGCATACGCCAATGGTTGTAAAGTAGGTTAGATCTCTCCTACATATCCTCGGCGTCTTCAATGAATGCTTTCATTAACTTGGTGGAAGGAGAATAAGTGATTTAAGAACTGCTCTGGCTCCTCGCCCTCTCTAATTACCTGCCAGAACAGAATACCAATTATCATCGAGCTACAACAGACGTAATAAATGAAAGAAAAGTGTAGTTATATTAGAACAAAACTTTGGGCCTTCATGGAAGTGTATAGCTATTAACTTAAGGACCCCTTTTGATAACTCCACGGAAGTTTTGCTTGTTATAGCAGACTATACATGTCACAGGTAAGTAAACTTGTAATTATTCGAGGGATAGCTGTGTGAGAAACTTAAAACCTATTAAATGAGCAAATAGGAATTATCAATTCCTTTCAGAAAAAGAACTCTATTGCATTTTTATGCTTCATAACCAACTACATGAACCAAGAAATTCATCCACTGGCAGGCTAATATATCAGCTATAAAGTGATAACAAATCTACGAAAGCTAAACTTGATTTCAAAAGTCAATTAGGTAAGTTTATGGAAGATGTGGAATAGAGAATCCAACATGTAAGATAAAAGAGAGAAGAATATATTGAGTTCAGAAAGAGGATCAGATAAAAGCTGATAGACAATATTAGGAGTTTAAATGGTATTATTCAGTGCAAGGCTTCAATCACTTAACAATCAGGAGGAATGTTCTTTGTATAATTTGTCAATAGTTCTTACAAGGATGTAATGGTACAAATTTTTCAGAAGGATGAGTAAACATAGATCTCGCTCTTACAAAGATGGTTTATCTTGGAAATCACAATGGAAAGCTTGTCATCCAAAATCCTTGTAAAAGGAAAAAAGGAACAAATTTAGTAACAGAATTCGGTTTGTCCAGTTAAAGAAACTAGAAATTGTTAAACTTCAGAATCGTAGTTGATTAAGTTGAAATCTAGAAAGCATAAGGACCAAGAAGAAACACAATAAATAACTGTTTTAGACTCGCACTAATAATAAAAAAGTGCACCATTGATAAACCCTCGAACCCCAACCTAGTTTTAGAACCAATTCATGATTGTGAAAACTATGCACCTGCAATGGCTCTATTGAGTCCCATTCTAGTTTACAACCAATTAATATGATTGTGAAAACCATTTGAGAGACAAGAATATACTATCTTCCTTCTAAATTCTCCCTACCAAAAAAAGGTTGAAGCTTCTAGATGGATTAAAATGATCCCAAAATTACCAACCAACTTCAGCAATTAGTATCTCTTAATTTTGTTTTCTAAAGGTTAAAGAATTTCTTAGATGCCATTAGTGGCTACAAATCTAGATACTCGATCCTTGAAGTACTCACACACAATACCAAAAGGAACAAATAAAAAGGAGGAATAATGATGAAATAAAAAGTAAGAAATTGGAAGTTTTGGATTATGAAATTTTAGACTTATTAGAAGTTTTAAAATTTTAAAGTGTTCATTTTGTAATAAAAAAAAGTAGGAAAATTTATATTATAGAATAAGTTAGTTTAAGAATTGATTATTTGTTTAACAATATAGAATTGAGTTTAAGCATTTCTAATATTGAGTCATAGTTGGACCTTTAAAAGAGACCACAACCTCCTTCGGTTGCATTATCTTTCAAATTAACATAGCTTGAATTTTCTACAATCGATTTTTCTTGCAAGATGTTGACTGAAGCATGCAAATTCCATAATATTTGTTGGCTGAGTCACATGGATTTATCTTTTCACTCTTGTTGCATCAATTGAAACGAACCTCATTCAATATATGATACTTTGTTTGAGTTTTCCTCTTCACTGCCAACCTCTAAGTTGTGATCTGCGAGTAAAAGAGGCTTCTTTAACCCCTCTAGCAACCCACACAACCGCCACCACGGACCCCAACCATCTTTCTCCTCTACTACCTCCGCATGCATGCTTGCTTGCTCCATCTCATTTCTCCTATCACCAGGTGCAACACATCACAAGGACTTCATAGTCCTCCATCTAAGTCCATCATGGCATCATCTATTCCCGAGGTTAAAAAATATGGTAGCTTTCTTCCTTATCACTAAAAACAGCGGAGGAACTCTCCTTGGTCGATCTATCAACTATAACTCACAACCAACACAACCCACAACCAACCACAATGAAGCTAGCCACCTACAGCGAGGCCAGAATTGGCATTCTTTTTTACAGGAATAGAAGAATGCATTCACTATTTCCCTAACAATCCCTAACAAATCTACGGTTGATCTCTCCAACAGGTCCCACAAACATCCATGACAACAAAAACAGAGCCATAGAAACTCATTTCAGCTCTTCGACAGTCAGGCTAGTTCAACTACCTCAACCCCATATATCATCCATAGCGAGCCGTGTGTAAGGCTCCTGTGTTTCTCTCTATTCTCCTGCAGACCATCTTTATAAGAAACAAGCAGAATATCTTCTCTCTTTTGTGTCTATACCATCAAGTATCTACTCCAGCCATTCACTTGCAATTCCAAACTCAACTTGCAACCTCCTACAGGAACTTCTACAGTGACCTCCCTGCACCCTAAACCCACATCACTGGCTTTGTCCAATGGACCTCTTTTGCCAGACACACCACCTGCAGAAGAGGACACATTAGTAACATGCATTGGCAGAAGAAGATCCCTACAACAACACATAATCCAATGAAGCACCACTAGCAAAGAACATTTACCTTGTTTTTATCTCTCTTCCTTCAGTTATGAGTAATTGCCTTGCCATCTACAACAGTGTTGGTGACTCCTCCATTGCCACCAGCCAACAAGCCCATGCAGTGCTCCTCTGAAGAAGGCAGCCCACATCCAGCTTTTCCCATGGTAATGCCACCCCTATTGCAAAAGAGGTTCTTCCACAAGAGATCTTTTGAGTTATCAAGCACCCACTTATGACCAAGTTGTGAGTGTCCCAGCCTACTTTCTTTTAGACTTGACCACCCCTTCTATATCCTCTTCTCTTGATTAAGTCTGAAAACCTAAGACTAAATAGCTATTGGGTGAACGCCCCATCATTAACTAGGATTCAGTGTGAGGACTTAGGGATCCCGTACAAAACTTAGTGGAAAGTGGATCTTCTGGGATCCTGTGAAAGTAATTTTGGATCTTCCTACACTGATTACAAGCAGAAATTAGAAGGGAGAGGAATACGCCCAAGTGAAATCATTAAAGACCCAACTTCATGGAAGCTTCAACATCAGACCAGGTTAGAATCACATCAGTATAAAAGCACTCTCATTTTGCAAATTACTTTTGTTTAATTCTTCAGTTAATTTAAATTACTAGTATTAATTTAGCTTTTCTCTCAAGATGCACATCATCAAACCTTATAAAAAAATATTATTATATAGATAGAATTTTTTACTTTCACCATTTATTATTATAGTTCATAGAATAAATCCATCAATCATCATATTTTCCTAAAACTTCTGCGCATCATTGTACCTTATTTATGAAAAAATATCATTACATGGATATATTCTTTACTTGTACTTTAGTTTCTTTGACATTTATCATTATAGTTCATAAAATAAATTCATCAACCATTATATTTTCATCATTGCATCTTAGTTTATCAAGCTACTTTGATTTAAATATCATTATTTTACAATAATTTTAAACTGGCATGATGAGAGAAAATACCATCATTGCCATGAGATACTAAAGGGATGAGGGATGTGATTTCAAGAGTAGGCCATAAAACCAACTAGAGCTATACAGAGACAAACTTAAGTTCATGGGATCTAGATTGGTCTATCCGAGAAGTATTAACGAATTATTATCTTTCCTACACATACAATTTCATGGATAAAATGCACCCTCAGAATCACATACCTGTGTTTGGGGAAAAAATAAATTACATTCCTAAAACTAAAAACAATACAGGACTAGGCATCTCAAGGTAAATGTCCTTAATTTTCATAAAGAATTTAACTAAATATATTTCTTGATTGACTAACTGATATAGACAACTATTTGACTTGTATAGCATGACGTCCCCTACAGGACGTCATGATTTCATCAAATACAAACTCATTAAGTTGCTAATAGATTTTGGCAAAGTGATCAAGCCAACCTAGACATGCAAAATCTTAAGCTTGTCGGCTTAAAAAGTTAGGTTTTTTGTCTGTTACATGCCACCATTTCGGCAGAGATAACACAAGAGACACTTGTCAATGCTAGAAAATAAGTTACTAAGTAATAAATTGATTATTATGAAGAAACTAGTGATACAATAGATTATCTCTTGTATTTATATATTTAAATTGCTTTGAGACAATTGATCTAGGAACCTTCTTGTTTAATTTATTTAGCCATATTATAAGAAAAACTGACTATAATGCACGTTTATTTTACTTACCAATTATTTTAAATATTAGTTCAATTTTCCATTTGATGATTATGCAAACTTATTGGGAGACATTCAAACATTTGTGCTTGCATGTTAACTTTGTTATAGAAGAGTCATGGAGACTATTTCTACCTCATGATAAATTGCATCATTTCCTTACTAGAAGGGACAACCAATGAACAAGTCATTGGAAAAATTATGGTCCTCGAGGGTCAAGACTCATATAGTGTTGTTACTATTTCTTACTCATTTTAAAGGATGTCCAAATTTAAGATGTTGACTACTTATCTAGAGTCAACTTCTCCTTCTTGGGAGAAGTTGGTGCAATTATAAGTCAAATCCCTTTAACATTAAAAAGGGTAAATTGGAACTTATAGATTATGAAGTTTTAAAGTTTTATACAATTATTAAGAGTTGTAAATTTTTATTTCAAAGTAATCAAAACAAAGTAGACAAATTTATATTTTAGGTTAACCATTTTATGAATTGAATAACTGTTTGCCAACATTGTAGGATAGGTAGATATATTTCTAAATTGAATCATAATTGGGCTTTTATATTACAAACTTTAAGATGTAGAAAACAAGTTCAGAACTGAAAAAAGTATTGACATATTACAAATCTTTCTTTTATATTAAAAAGAAGAAGAAAATTATTAGAGTTTATTTAATCATAAGCCATATTCTTACAACACAAGTCTTCTCTTGGTCAATCAAAAATAGAATCACATCAATATTTTATGCTTAGCAATAGATATACTTCTAACAGAGATCATTCTTAGTTAAAAGCAAAAAGGATATAAGCTATGTAAACACTGTTAATGCATAAAACTGTCATTTATCTAAAATTCATCTCAAACAAGTTTAAAAGATCATTATATGAAAAAAAATTGAAGATAAATCTTTCCTAAATAAAGAACTGAAAATAATTTCTTGTAAGAATAACATTGCAATCAAGCATATGGGTAAAAAAAACTATTTTAGTTAGTCTAAAGAAAAACATCTCATACCTGTACAGGAGTATCCGCTGGAACACCCATGAGCTCAATAAACTTTGTGCCAATTCTATCTACTTGTGCAGTCTTATTTTCTTCCTTCTCTCCTAGAATGTCATGCCTACTCTTCCTTCCAAGCCAAACATACATTTTTATCATTGCCTTCCTTGAACCTGCTTTTGATTCTGATGCTAACAATAAGAACACTGATTCAGAGTCAAGAACTCTCTGATGGGCATCGTCCACTTTATCCATACCAGGCCACCTAAAAAGAACTGGATGAAATAATTGGCTGTCCTCATTATCACCAGAAGGTGCATCTTCTGCCGAGTCATCTTGGTCAGAAGCACCCAACGAAAGTTGTCGTGCTACATCTAATGCTTCTTGATCTTCTTCCACTTCAGAAATAAATGGAGGAGATGGACACCAGTCCATTACTAATTCTTCTGAAGAAAGCCTCCCCAAGGCATCAGCAGATGATGGTAACAGAACCAGAGGAGCATTACCTCCTCTACGTTCCACTAAATTTCTTGCGCCCGTCCACTTCACGTTCCCAGTAACAGATGATTGCAAATCCAAATTCGGTTCAGTTTGGTGCGTCCTGTGTAATTCTGAGCTTGGTGGGGACAAATTGTACCAATCAGAAGAAGACGTGGAATTTGGCGAGAAAGTAGAGCGAACTGAAGCAGTCTCAGCCGAAGACGATGACGGCGTTGTGCTTGAATCCATAGAGACAGACCCTGGAGATCGACTTGTATCGCTTACCCGCAGGTCCTCTTCGTTTAAAATCCTGCGCTCCAACACAGCTTTCGTCAATTCCTTCAAACCCTTGCTTGCGAACTCGCGTCTCAAGCGGCCCCAACCACTCTCCTTCGCCAGTGTCTTCTTGTCGACATCCGTCCAAGGAACCGGGAGTGGTAATGTCCCTCGGGCTCTAGGGGTGGCCCTGCGGAAGATGTCGTAGTCGAGATCATAAATCTCTACTCTCCGCTTCCCGACGAGCTCATCAGTGTTAGGAGACGGGGGGTCGTCGTTTAAGGAGACCCAGAAAGCTGCTGGCTCGGAACCCTCGTGCACCGTGATGATTGGACCGTCGGCACGCTCATAGCGGACGAGTTGGTGAGCGGAGGTGGCGGCGGCCGCGGTCATGGTAGGTTCGCAGCCTTGACCGAGCCAGATGTAGATGGCGGCAGGCGTGTGAATGACGAAGACGCCTCGAGAATCAAGAAAGCTTGCACCGGCTGTGGCGGAGAGGTCGACCGATTTGGGGACGATGTAAAGGGGGGCGCAGAGGGACTGCGGCGCCATGCGGTAGGCACGGACTGCGGCCGAGCCAGGTGTCGGCGGAAGGGCAAGCACGCGACGTTGGCAGCGGAGTAGCTGAGCGGCGAAGCCGAAGTTCGGGTCAGCGGAAGGGCGCGCGGCGCGAACGGCGCGGAGCGCCTCGTCAAAGGTCATTGCTCGTCGCCACATGAGGTACGCAACGACGAGAGCGGCAGATCTGGATGCTCCGCGGCGGCAGTGGACAAGCGCGCGGCCGCGAGGAGCCGCGCGCGCCCGCTCGAGGAAGTCGAACGCGTCGTACAGAACAGGGGCAAGATCCTCTGCAGGGGAGTCCCGGAGCCACAGCGTACTGTACTCGAGCTCTCCACGGAAGTGGTCGGGGCAAGCAGCGCCTGCGCAGTTGAGCACGTAGGTGATGCCATGACGACGAAGCGCCGCGCGGTCGCGGGCCGCCGCGTCGCCGCCGAGGTAGACGTGGTCGTCGACGCGAGAGATGTCAGGGTCGCCGTCATCGGCCGCGGCGGTGGAGGAAGCAGCGGAGGGAGTGGAGGGCCAGTGGCCGCAGTCGTCGGAGGCGGGTCGGGGCCAGGCGGCAAGGGGAGGAGGAAGGGGGAGAGCTAGGCGGCCAGGTTTAGGGGGCCGATTAGGGTTAGGGTTCGGATTCGGGTTGAGATTGGGATGCGGTTGCGAGCGGGCAGTCCATGTGGCGGAGCGGAGAAGGGACTTGCGAGGTGTGCCGGAGGAGGAAGGAGACCCCTCTTCTTCCATTTCTTTCCCCCTTTCCTTCTTACCACAGTTGGAAGGGAACCGAAGGAGATCGCATTCCAACTTCGTGATAAAAAACGGAAAAGAAGAAGAAGAAGAAGAAGAAGTGAAGAAATAGTAAAATTTGGCGGCTGAGACTGAGCAAAGCGGTCAAATATAAATATAAATATAAACGAGACGAGAATAAAAGGAGAAGAAGAAGAGGAGGAAGGAGGGAGGAGAGATATAATAGAGACGCCGGGTGGAAGATGGAAGCAGTTGGAATCGGCTCACTGTTTGACCCAACGCGGGTGGGAAACGGTACGCCGGCAATGGCAGCCGGGTTTCGTGTGGACTTGGGCCTGACACGGCCCACCACCAGACTCGTCCGACAACCTATAACGACTTCCATGGATCACCGCCGGCCACGTGTACTTGTAAGTTTTTTCCGGTCGAAGAAACGCGGTGGGACGCAAGTTTGACTTTGACTAAACTCACGCTGCCGACCTCGCTTCTTCAGGCGCGGGCCATGTTCGGTTGATCGTGGATTGTTATTTTCGCACAAAACAAGTTTGCCTTCAATTCAAAGTAAATGACTCACGGACAATACTAGAGCTGTCATACACGGCGAATCATAGCGAGACGGATCGATTCAGCACAAGATTTAAATAGATCTTTATTAATATTTTTTAATTTATTTTAATAATTAATATAAAAAAATTATAAAATTGAATCCATCATTAAATTTATTATTATTATTTTTTTAAAAAATGATTCGTCATCCAGTGCGACGGACCTATCAGTCAATCAAATTACGGATAAATTTAATTCTACCTGTAAAGTAATACACTAACTTCATTTATTGATCATATATATATGATTGAATTTACTCAGATTAGATAGACTCATTTGTCAAAAAAATAAAAAATAAAACCTTAAAATACTAAAAAAAATTCAAATATAATTTTTAATTCTTAAGTTCACACGTTAGTAATCGGTGAAAAAACAAAAATCACAACTTTCAATAAAAAATATATATCATTATGAATTTATAATTTTCAATCCGCCAATCAATCCGAATTTGTCATGTACCGGTATATTCGCTTGGATTCACAATGGTACATATTAATTTATTTAAGTCTATTTTTAAATAAAATTAATATAATTTATCTAAATTATTTAACAGAATGATCAATTCGGTCGACTTGATGGCAGTAGACAACACTAATAATATTTGATTTATTCAAACATCAAACAATGTGGATGCCACGTCACCAATGCACATACAGTGGAGAATTGTACATCCTAAAATTCTACACTAATATTTTCTTTTAAAAAACGGTACATCCACCTAATTTAATTCTTTGTCGTATAATTATTATATATATATATATTTTTGTAAAATATTAAAAATGAATTTAATGCATGTGTTTACGCTATTATCAGCGCCACTAACACGTGAGGAATCAAGTAAAATGTTTAGTTATCAATCGATCAGTCAAATGCACGTTGGCTGCTCTTCTCAATGGATCAGTTCTAATTAAATATCACATGCATTCCGCGTGTGTAAACAACACATTTCTAAAAAAAAAAAAAATGCACATTCTTTGTAAAAAAATGTACAGTCTTATTAAATATCAATCTATGTAATTAGTCCATTATATTATCCTATGAGGAATCAACTTAATATATGTATAGCTCAAATTTAGTTTGTGCGAGTAACACCAATATCTGAGTGATCAACAGTTAGATCCCACTGAAGATTTTCATCGGGTTTAAGTACATAAGTTTTGATTAATCTCTAATAAAACATCATTTTATTATCTCATGTTACGATATGCCCTTAGGACTTGAATCAATATTCGTCTAAATAGGGCATATCCAAATGTGCATTCGATACGACGATCATGACCTACTAAAAGTAAAAGTAAAACCAAGCTGAGCCATCCTTGGCTAGGGTGGGCTCCAGTTTCACATAATTTTTGATTTTATTAAAAGTTAAGAATGAGAGCGGGAAGCTGCTCTGCACGTAGGTGGAAGAGAGGAAGTGACAGAGAGAATGTTTTCTAAAAATATTTAAATTAATATTTAATCTATTACTTGGTTCGATTAAAACTATCCACGAGTTGGATCCGTATCGAATTCAACCCGGATTCATAATTGAGTCAACATATCATCTATTGATGCGGTTAACAGATCAAGTCGGTTATGATTCAAGACTCAATTAATCGAAACCGATTTGAATCAGTTGTTTAAATTATTATTTGTTTTAATATGTAGGTGATTTTTTTTATTGATATTAATGTTTTTTGCTCAATTAATCGGAACCGGTTTGAACCAGCTGTTCAAACTAATTTTTTTTTAATATATAGGTGATTTTTTTTGTTGATATTAATTTGTTAAAAAAATGATATTATCAG
The DNA here is from genome assembly GCA_038050645.1 of Hedychium gardnerianum. Taxonomy (NCBI): domain Eukaryota; kingdom Viridiplantae; phylum Streptophyta; class Magnoliopsida; order Zingiberales; family Zingiberaceae; genus Hedychium; species Hedychium gardnerianum. Next base: position 7,570 of record JBBUKS010032680.1, on the reverse strand, counting down.
GATTTGAACCTAGGTTTTTTTTGGGTAAAAACCAAATGTACTCCTATCCATTCAGAATATAACAGATTGAAATTCATAATTGTTAATTAATTATTTAATAATTAATGAATTATTATATATATATATATATAATTGAGAGTAAATAAATTTTTTTTATCAAAAAAAATGAACCTAAATCTTTTAAGTGAAAGAAAAATATCCTAATCAATTAGATTATAACAAATTGTTATTCATAACTGTTAAATAAATATTTAATAACAAATTATAGTTTTGAGTTGATAAACGTAAATAACAACATTACTATATAAGATAAAGGATAAAAAAGCATGAGCGTTATCTAAATATCCATGATTTGATCATCAATTATAATGCATTTGTAAGAAATTTTTTCTACAAATGGAGAGCATAATCATGAGATGCTGAGCTTCTGGGTTGTTCGTTGCTAACACTTCTCGATTTATTCTAGCGACCTTTAAAATTTTTTCATAAGACTGAATCGATCATCCCAAATTATGTTTGGTGCTACCTGGCTTAACAATTTTTTTAAAGAATAAAAAAGTAAAAGCACTATGTGAATTTTGATTTCTCTATAACCTAAAAGGATATATAGTAAAGTAAATGAATGAATTTATAATTTTTTTTTTAATATAATAATCTTGAATCATAATAAACCATGCCTGAACCGTAAATCGACAGTTCCTAATCGTTAACCGTAATCATATTCGATGGTTAAGATTAAGAGTCGATCCTCCATGAACTATCGAACCGACGATTCTAAATTATCAAACCGTCGATTCTAAATCGTGGTCGGATCTAGGTTCGATTATAATTTGATTAAATCCAAATCAATCCTGATTTAAGCTAGCGTAATCTTTATTTCTACACCTACTCATTGAATTTAGTTCGAATCTAATTCAATTTTAATTCAACATTCTCACTTATCAACAAGTTGATTTATTATTTTTCTTTTTTTTAATCAGTATTTAACAACTACTGCAATATATAAAAAGAAAATATTTGATGTTTTTGATCAATATAATTTGTATATCTACAACATGTGGAGATAATAATATGATGTATTTACTATTGTAATAAATTTTAAAGTTGAAGAATTTAATAATAGATTCGAGACGGTCGAATTTTTTAAGTTTAATTGTCCTTTGGAATCAATAAAAAACTTTAAATTTTTTAATATTGATCACATTTATTGACTTATTGAGAAATTTTATGCTCTTCATTTTGATGCATAAGATTTGCACCATTTAAAAATGTAATTTGATCACAATAAATTTAAAGATTTTTAAATTTATAACTATTTTTTGAATTATATCAAAAATTAATTCAAACAAATAGATCAAGAACTTATGATTTTTTTCTCATTTATTATATTTTATACATTATAATTATATCGTTGAATCTAATCTATTTATTTAATTGACAGATTGATTTATTTTGTTTTAATTCTTCTCATTTCTATCGTAATAATAGAATGAGCATTTTCAACTATAAAATTTGTTAATTCTATTAATATTAAGAAGTCGTAAGATTGAACTTATTATTCTCTCTCTGACTCCACCGACACTCGAGAGTCGTGAGATCAAGTTTATTATTCTCTCTCCGACTCCACTAATATTCAAGAGTCGAGAGATCAAGCTTATTATTCTCTTTCCAACTCGACTGATACTCAAGTATTGTGAGATCGAACTTATTATTCTATTATTTTCTTTCCGACTCTACTGATACTCAGGAGTTGATAGATCAAGTTTATTATTCTATCTCTAACTCTACTAGTACTCGGGAGTCGTGAGATCGAGTTTACTATTTTCTCTCCGATTCTACTAGCACTCGGGAGTCGTGAGATCGAGTTTATTATATATTTTCTCTTTGACTCCACTGATACTCGGAGTCGTGAAATCGAGTTTACTATTTTTTCTCTGATTCTACTAGCACTCGGGAGTCGTGAGATCAAGCTTATTATATATTTTCTCTTTGACTCCACTGATACTCGGAGTCGTGAGATCAAATTTATTATTCTCTCTCAGACTCTATCGATACTCGAGAATCATTAAATCAAACTTATTATTTTTTCTCCGACTCCATTAATACCCAGAAGTCATGAAATCTAGATCAGATACAAATACGGATCGAGCTATCCCCCGCGACTAGTATCGATTTATCTATATCCCTCTATTAGGAATAAAGACGTCCATCGATACTTTTATATGTCAATTTATCATTTTCCCGTCGTATTTGATTGTATTTATTGTAGATTAATTTTTATGATTTAAGTATTGATTTGAAATAAACCGACGAAAAGGGAATGTTTTATTTTTTTTTATCACTATGAGTGCATTAACTGTACTTTTTGAAAAGAAATTGTAATTTTTCCTTTCACTCTGCCCGAGGCACTCTACTTCGGCGGCCAACTTCTTTAGACCATGATGACTCAACATGTGGACTTCGACATTCGTTGATAAAATAATTGTTCAGTCAGTCTTCTTCGATAAAAATTGAGAGAGATTTCTCTTGAACTATTGGTTAGTACATATGAGGTGTTGTCATAATAAGATTTAGGGGTTAAATCCTGATTAGTAGTCAGATTTCTGTCTCCTTATGCACTAGTTACTATTCGGACTGACTAGACTAGCTCTCGTGATTTATCTCCTCTGTATTGATTTTGGGACGGACTGACAGGGGCGCTGAGGACGAACGTTTCATCTTTTGCCACGATGAGAAAGATTTTTCTTATACGGAAGAGATGATAAGACTCGACCCGATCAACACACAGCCCCGGTGATATATTCCAGGACTTTGTCAACGCTGGCCATGATCTCCCCTCACATATAATCTCTCTCCATTCCTTCGTTATCTTTCCACACTTCCTCATGATCGCAGCGGATGTCCGACACTTATAAAAATCAAGTATATGCACCTCAAAAGGGCTCTCTAATTATATCTTAGTATTTTATCCTCTTTCTTTTTTTCTATTATCAAAATATCGAATTAATTTAGACATCGAAATGATTTTAACAGAAAACTCCCAATAAGCGCTTTGTTGTTGTGATATGAGAAAAAAATTTAGAAGAAGACTTTAATGTCATCATTATTGAATATCGGGTGAATTTCTACCATCGTATTATCGGAGTGAGATTTTCATACTGGAATAATAACTATAAATAAAAATATGTATTTGTGTTTAAAAATTTACGATGCAAATTAGTTTAAGAATAGTTGGTAGAGAAATATTCTTTGAGGTATTTAATTAATTTTTTTTGCTAAATATTAATCATTATGAAGCTGAGATCAAAGAAAAATAACAAAAAATAGATGGAAATCTTTCTTAAAATATTCACTTGATAACACAACAATATACATTAAATATTATAAAAAAAACATTTACCTAACACATTTAAATTTCCATTAGATATAATTGTACACAACTAAAACTTATTATACCTGAAAAATTGCATAAAACTATGAAACTCGATGCTAAAATTAATAAGAGTAAAATGATTCATCCTTAGAATTGAAAGGGAGCATTTGCAATTGAAAAAGATGTAGCTGACCGGATATTGATGGTACGTAAATATGGTTCATGACTCCTTATCGATCCCTAATTCCTCGGAGATCATGGTGACTGTCTATGTAATTTTTCACATCATCATTTTTGGGATTAATGGTCATTAAGCAATAATTAATCACTTGGTGACTGAAATTAATAAATTAATAATTGGACGACTCAACCGTCCATAGTTTACAAGAGACTACAATCCTAACCCTCGCATGTACCTTTCTGCTCATACTTATAAAGATCATTAGGTTAGATCACAGTGTGAGTTGAATTATACCTCCATCTTAGTTTTTATTGGTAGTGCAATCGAATTTTGGTCAAGGTTGACCAAGTTCGATTGATCAAGTTTGAGTTAACTCGAGTTGAGTTTTGATATTTGATTAATATGTTTATTGATGAGAGCGAGACATCAAGTGAAAAGAGAATTTATTAAAAAGAAGATTATTGATGCAATTGATCTCGGGTCAGATTGATCAAGATTGATTTGGATATGGATGGTTAAGCAAAAAAATCAAGTAGGTCGAGATTGACCAAATATTTGACAGAGAAGAAGTCCAAGTGAGTGACGGTTAATCAAACACTTAGTGGTTGAAAGTCCAACAGGGAGTTGACATGAAAGACATGAAGTCCAAGTAAGTCAAGATTGACCAGACACTTGGTAATGAAATAAGTCCAAACATGTTAAAGAGAATCGGATGTTTGATAGTGGTCAAGTCCTTGCAGGTCAAGGTTGATTTAATGTTAGGCAATGGTGAAGTCCTGATATTTCAAAGTTGATCGAATGCAAGGTAAATAAAGTTCTGAAACATCAAGGTTGATCAAATGTTGAGTAAAGGAAGTTCTAGTAGGTTGAGATCAACTAGATACTGCGCAAGGTAAGAATTTAGTAATGATCATCATCAACCGATTGATGGAATAAAGTAGTTGATTGTTGTCACTGTTTAAGTGAACATAATATTTCAAACTCAGATACGACACTTGACTATTTTGTCATCAGTCAATTGTGTTGGTGCTGAGAGCACAACATTTAACCTAAGATTTTGATATATGACATTAAAGTGAAAGTTAGGTTTGGTGAAATTTAACGAATTGGTGTCAAGTGTACAGGGGCAAGTAACTTGACTAGTGAAAAGTCCTAGTGAGTGGAGCTAGACAACTAAAGTATTGGTTGTGAACAAAGCAAGAAAAATTCCTAGCTGGGAGCTAGGTGAATGAAAAGTCCTATTGAGTAAAGTTAGACAGCTTAAGTCTTGGTTGGGAAACAAGCAGTGAAATTTCTAGCCGGGAGCTAGGTGATTGAAGTCCAAGTGAGTGAAGCTAGACAAGCAAGAAAATTTCTAGTTAGGAGCTAGGTGAATGAAGTCCAGGTGGAGTAAGCTAGGAGCTGAAGCTCGGCAGATAAAGTTCAAGTGTGTGAAATCAGTTAGGAGTTGATTGTTTGACAAATAAGTCCAAGTGAAATCAGTTGGGAGTTGATTGCTTGGCAAATAAGTCCAAGTGGAATCAACTGAGAGTTGATTATTTTGCAACCCATAGTAGATGGGTAAAAATCTAGTCAAGTAAGTGCAAATAACTTTGAATTATTTATCCTACTCATTATGTGTAACAACTGCAGGGAAGCGGTTCAACTATTCCAATCGAACGAAGGGAGTTCGAGGCGATTGGCTGGTGATAACTCTCGGCGAGTGAAGTCAGAGGGACCAAGAGATCGTAGTTGGGTTAGGGCGATTGAAGTGCACTGACGACCTGAGAATCTTCTAGGCGACCGGGCAATGGCGTTATTGATAACCCAAGCGAGTTGAGTCAAGATCAGATTTGACCCCTCTATAGACAACCGGATAGCGTCGTTATCATTATCTACCAGATAGAAGTTGTAGCCACGTCAGCACATGTACATGCGAACAGAAAGGCTTCAGGCGACCAGTTGAGTACTATAAAAAGGGTTTCAAAGAAGAGGTTGAAAGCAATTCATCAGAACTCATTCATGACTTCTCTTAAGCTTCTGTGTTGGTGCAGGGAGCACCAGAATCAAACCTATATTTTGATGTTATCAAAGGTTCAAAGTTAAGTCTTATTATTATCTGATGAACTAATCCAGTATGCAGGACCTCAACTCTGAAAGCCCTAGTAGGTCTGGAGGACCCGATACTAGTAAAGGAAGTCTTGGTAGATCGTGAAACCAGATGGGTCAAGAGGACCTGACATCTGGCAGGAGGATTCGATAGGTCTGGATGACCTGATATCGAATCAAGTGGAAGATCTGGAAGGCCGATCCGATGCTGAGCAAAGTCCAAACAAATCTGGAGGACCCGATGTTTGATAGGTGAGTTGAGGTAAGCACCTGGAGTTAGTGTAGTGAGGTCGTGTCCCAGTGGGACAAACTTTAGGCGCTGATCCAACTGAAGAAACCAATGGAGGTTTCTAAGTTATCAAGACAGACCGAACTGTCTTATTCATGCAGATTTATATATAATCTAACCTTTATTTTTGCAGGACTGTTACTATTATTATATTTCTTGTGCTAACTTTGCTTTACAGATAAAATAAAGTTCAGATTTAACTCAGGTTCGGTTGACCGAACATGAGGTTCAGTCGACCGATCAGACCAGATTAGCACAGGATTGAACAGAGGTTGTATACTTTGAAAGACTAGTATCAGTCAACTGATCAAAAGGATCAGTCGACCGAACAAAGAAGAAAATAAACAGATGCTAGATCGAATCAATGCAGAAAAGGCAAACACTTGGATCAGTCAACTGATATAAGAGATTAGTCGATTAAACAAAGAAGGAAAGAAACAACTGCTAGATCATATCAATGTATAAATGGTAAACACGGGGATCAGTCGACTGATAAGCTTTATCAGTCAACCGAACAAGCATTATTTTCGGGATCGAACGGATCAGATCAGAGCAAAGAAGGAAGGTCGCGGGTTCAGTCGACTGATAGGAGGATCAGTCGATCGAAAGTATCAGTCGACTGATAGGTTTTTCAGTCGACCGAACGTAGCCTATAAAAAAATCCCTCGGGGAATATGACAATAACTTTTCTGCGTGCTTCATTCTGTTTCGGATACTACTGTTCATGCAAGCTACTGCTACTACATCAAGAGGCAATCCTACAACCTACGCCGAAGCTTATCTTCTTATTGTCGGTATATTTTGCATATTACTTGTAATCTATATGCTTGTACTACCTTGCTTCCTCGGAAGAGCTACTTTAGTGGATTAACCCATCGATACGATCCAAAGGGGCCTGGGTTCTTGGTGTAGGAGTAGGAGTTGGTTGAGCTCCGAACCAAGTAAAAAAGGAGTGTGCCTATTTATTTTTGTTTTCCGCTGCTACTTTGAATTACGTAAAAAGAAAAGATTTTCGAACGAGATTCACCCCCCCTCTCATTTCTAACGATCCAATAGACACGACCATGTGTTGATGAGTGTCTAAATGCAAGGCACGACCATGCCTGGGAGGCACGACCCCTGTTGAGAAAGCATGGAAGAATAGACACGACAGTATTTGGGAGGCACGACCCATGTCTTGGTTTTCCCATGAAAGTCACACGGTCGTGTCTGGGAGGCATGGTCGCGGCCTTGGTTTCTTCTGATGTTGAGGCACGGGCATGTTTGGAAGACACGACCGTGCCCTGGCTTTCTTCACAAATGTCACACGACTGTATTTGGGAGACACAATCGTGCCTTGAGCTCTTATTGCAACTGAGGCACGCCCATGCCTAAGGGGCACGACCTATTCCTTGGCCATGCCTGGGAGGCATAACCAAGGTTTTCTCCTGTCTGCTCTGCTTTCTGCTATGCTCTCCATTTGAGCTCCGTTTTGCTCCAAAACACGTCCTATCAATGAAAACAACGAAAGAGTAGATCTCCGAACGAAGAGAGTAGAAGTATATCATAATAATGAAATATAGTGCAATACATGTAAATTATGCTCATGAAATATAAGTAGATGTGCGTCAAACAATGCATAAAAGTATATATAATCTAC
>JBBUKS010032669.1:0-11000 GCA_038050645.1 Hedychium gardnerianum | reverse complement strand
GTGAGTGAATAGAAAGCACTAAATAATTCTACTGTTCAGAGATTAGGAGCTTTCGATTCTTGCACTAATTATAATTAGGATGCGTTTGATTGAGAGTTATTCTTGATAATTTTGATTATCCATTCAAGGTTATCAATAAAAACCCTATTTGGTTTAAGTAATCGGTGATTCCCGAGTAATGATCCATGTCCGACACATCAGTAAAAGGGGCATGCAACCCGGAATCGAAAAACCTTAGAAAAGTAAGGTTTTTGTTGATTCCGGGATTAACAATTTTTTTTTTGTTTTATTCCACATAACCTTGATTATGTGATTACCTGATAATCACATAACCAAGATTTTATATGATAACTTGAACCAAACACCTCCTAAAATTTAGATGTTTTTCCAAAACGTGCATGAAGGACCGAGAATTTCCAACATTAGCGGGTACATGGGTAAATAGAACCGACTCGAATAGGCAATTCCTAAACCGCATCCGACCGGACCGGTTTGCAAATTCAATGTACGTGCTGCCCTAGATGGACGAGGCTTCCCCTCTATAAAATAAAGCGGACGCTTACGTTTTCTTTCTCTTGACTGCTAGCGTCGTCTCCAGCGCCGCATTCATCTCTCTCCGAATCTGCTCTGTGAGTTCTCAAATCCCAATTAGATGTCCTTTCTCTCCACCTGATCACTATGTCTGTCAATGCTTGTTGTTTTGTTCCCTAGATCCGTCGTTAAGGTTTTTTATTCCATTTCTTTGGTTAGTGCGGTGGTGATCAGATATCATCCGGAACGTAAGCGGTCGCCGATCACTGAGGTCCAATGGCGCTGGTGAGTTCTTGAATCAGGGTGTTTTTTTTTTAAATTACTCATCTTTGCGGTTGTGCGAATTCGTTTGTATTTTTCATGGTCACGCAGTCAAAGTTTATATTGTTATCTACTTGTTGAAGACCTCTTATTTCTTCATTTTCTTATCCGATTTTCCATAATGTTTTCATGAGGATTTTGTTCCTGTGATTCATGATAGTAAGTTTGGATTCTTACACTGTAAGTTGGCACTACAAAGATCCGTAACTAAATGTGGCTGTTCAGGTTGCTAGGGTATCAAATCACGACCTTTTTTTAAAATCTTTTTTAAATAAAGGAGGAGCCTTTGGAACTTTTAACCTATCAAAAATGCTGCTATTTCGGTCCACTGTTTCATTGACCATCTAGTTTGACTTTTGCTGTGTACTTGCACTGGCATATGGTTGGCTGTCTGAACTTCTTCGTCGCGAGGAGAAATTGGAGTATGTTGGCTGGTACTCTCAAATCATAGTGGGGTGTAAGGTTTAAAATTTAATATCGTGCCTGACGGCACGAACGAAATTTGTACGTCTGTCGGCACCAATCCCAGCACTGACATTGACGCCGTGGGCCGTCGCGGGGACCTCCACGACCCAACGGGGGTGCTGCAGGATCATGGTGACCTCCGCGCGCCACGATTCTCGCGACGGCACCGTGATCCCAAAAAAATATTTTTTGTTTTAAAAAAATATTTTTTTTATTTTTTTAAAAATATTTTTTAATTAATATATTTATATTTAAAAAAATATCAAAACCATACTTTTCCGATCATAAATAAAAACATACGTATATATCCAATTTTAAACATGGTGAGTGGACATTTATATATATTTATCACGCCCGAATGGATGAGACAATAGAATGTCAATCCGCAAATATCATTGTACACTCTAGAAATATATTATCAACGTGCTCAATGTGATGTGATATTTTATTTGATTGTCTATAAATCAACATCACTTGTAATTCCAACAAGTCTTAATTAGCATGAACTAATATTGCTTATGTAGACAGATATGATGAACAAGGCTAGAAATTTCACTTTCAATATTGTTCATTTTTGTGCCAAGACTTTGCACGAATTGACCCATGCTGACCTAATGCTAATTCTAGTTGAGTGAATGTATGGTTAGATTTAGATTAGTTGGTTAGACTTAAGGCCTAATTCAAGATCTAATCAATTATGCTCAAACCAAGCCAACCCAAGTAATACAAGCTGCACTATGTTAGTATATAGCATAGATAGATACTATTTATTTATAACCATTGTGAATGTGAATGGGGATGCATAATTAGTCCTTATTCCTCCACTTTCTACTTCTTATCACAAATTCTCTTGGTTCAGATGTACCGTTCTAACTGATTCTTCAATTTATTTATCTAATTCATATTATTGGATAGATCCAGACATCCAGATGAACACTGGATTATTTTATCAGCTAGAAAAAATGCCTATTATGTTTATGGCGGAGGTTCCCTTTTTTTTGTAACACCACTAGCAGTATTATCTAGATCCAGAAATCGAACTATGCCGTGGATTAATTTTTTGTGCTAGATGAATTGCCTAACTAGCTTACTATTGTGTGTGTGTGTGTGGCTTTTTTACTTTGAAACCTAGCTGTATTATGTTGAGATTTAATTTCCCAGGTTTTTCACGGTGGCAATGGAAACAAGAACGCTTTCAAGGCACTCATTGCTGCAGAGTACACTGGGGTTCAAATTGAGCTGTCTAAGAATTTTGAAATGGGTGTATCTAATAAAACTCCAGAGTTTCTCAAGATGAACCCAATAGGGAAGGTATAGATTTTTTTTTGTACAAACATTATACAGTGATTGTTTGTGAAGTGCTCTTTTCCAACTTCAAACGCTGGGTAAATTTCAGATACCTGTGTTGGAGACACCAGATGGTCCGATTTTTGAGAGCAATGCTATAGCTCGATATGGTATGGAGGAATTTAATTCATCAGTTTACAATTTTAATTTTTCTTCTCAAAATATGGTTCTTAGTTCTTACAATCTTTGATACATGAACGTGACTATATATATGATTGTTAATAATATAGGATAGTTACTGGATTCTTGAGTCCCTATTTCCCACACTCAGATCGACACCTATGCCACACTACTACCTGAATTCAAGCAACGTAATCCTAATCAACCAAGTTTTTTCTGTAGTTTTAAAACAGAAATGCCACTTGTACAGTAAATAATTATGTTCATGCGCGCATGGTGACATTTTATGTTAGAAAAATTATGGAAATGTATTCAGATTGCAAAAGGAAAGGCCTGCCTAAGCAAGGTCCATAGACAAACTGAGATTTTTGAAAGGTTGGCAGTCAAACTGCAAATTGAAGCAAACTTTGGTTACAAACTGATGCCTTTTCAGAAAATATAACTGCTTAGTTTACAGTTATTTTTAGAGTCAAACTGCAAGTGGAAGCAAATTTGGTTGCAAACTGCAATTTTTGTGAATGTGAAGATTCATGCCTTATTTACTTTTTTTTACCCATGCTTCAGTTACACGCTTGCAGGAGAATAATCCTCTTTATGGCTCTTCGCTCATTGACTTTGTAAGTCTTTTACCTCCCATAAATTTTTAACGTATTAATGCAATTCAAATAATTGTATTTTTTTGGTATATGCTTGGCAGGCCCACATTGAACAGTGGATTGATTTTTCATCTATGGAAATTGATGCAAATATTGCACGGTGGCTCTATCCACGAGCTGGATACATCCCTTACCTTGCTCCTGTAAGTATAATAGTTGTTTTGCAAGTGCATCATATACACCTTGGATCCTGTACTTACAAGACAATGTTTTTGTAGGCTGAGGAACTAGCAATAACTAATTTAAAGAGGGCACTTGGAGCTTTGAATACTCACCTTGCTTCTAACACATACCTTGTTGGCCATTCAGTTACACTAGCTGATATTATTATGACATGCAACTTATATGTTGGATTTTCTCGAATCTTGGTTAAGAGTTTCACCTCAGAGTTCCCCCACGTGGAAAGGTACTTCTGGACTTTGGTTAATCAACCTAATTTCCATAAGGTATTAGGTGAGGTGAAGCAGACAGACTCGGTTCCACCTATTTCTTCACAAAAGAAACCTGTTCAACTTAAAGAACCAGCTAAGCCTAAGGAAGTTAAGAAAGAACCCAAAAAGGAGCCTGCAAAGCCAAAAGCACCTGAAGTAAATGAGGAAGAGGAGGATGCTCCGAAGCCCAAGCCAAAAAATCCTCTAGACCTACTTCCCCCTAGTAAAATGATATTGGACGAATGGAAGAGGCTCTATTCCAATACAAAAACCAACTTCCGCGAGGTTGCTATTAAAGGTATGTTTGGATTTTTTTGATAGTTTTTTTGTTGTCTTTTCATATTGTTTTTCCTCTTTATCTGTTTTCAACATGCTAAAAATGTAACCTTCTTTAGATGTGCACAACATAACGAACCCAAAAATCTTAAATGAAAACGCCCTAGGTAATGTTTTATGTGGTTGGATATTGTTATGACAATAACTTACTGATAGTTCCTATGTTCTAGAAGCATTAGTCACTAATCTAATTTGCCAGAGCCTGCAAAGAGGATCAAAAGCAAATATAGTGCAATCAAAAGTTCCTTGAATGGTAGAAGAAACTATAAGCTGATAGTGTATGCACCAATATATATGTTACCAGAGTGTTTTTAAAAATTTTAATTTTGAAAAAACAATTGATTTAATCTTACTATCTAAAGGTTTCACTGATTGTTTGTAATGCTGATAATGGATGCAGGTTTCTGGGACATGTATGATCCTGAGGGTTACTCTCTGTGGTTCTGTGACTACAAGTACAACGATGAAAATACAGTATCATTTGTGACCCTGAACAAGGTGGGTGGGTTCTTGCAGCGCATGGACTTGGCACGAAAATACGCATTTGGTAAGATGCTGGTGATTGGTTCTGAGCCTCCATTCAAGGTGAAGGGATTGTGGCTTTTCCGAGGGCAGGAAATTCCAAAGTTTGTGTTCGATGAGGTCTACGACATGGAGCTCTATGACTGGGTAAAGGTTGATATCTCAGATGATACCCAGAAGGAGAGAGCTAATGCCATGATCGAAGATCAGGAGCCTTTCGAAGGCGAGGCCTTACTGGATGCCAAGTGCTTCAAGTAAAAGCCTCACAGCTTTTCCTTGATCACAATTGGATGCCTGATTTCGGCCTCTTCATTTTTGAGCAGTTGGTATCTTTAGTTTCAGTAATCAGTACTCCCTAATAAACCCCTGGTATTTGCCTAGAATTCTTTTTGTACTATGAATTACTGTTTTTCAAATGATGCTTGGTATTGCCTACTTTTTACAAAGTTAATCATTTCTAAATATCCATTGTTTCCATTTTGCTAATGTCATTGTTAGTATTTTTCTCTTCATTTTCATTTGTACACTAATACAAGTACTTGTATTATCATCCATGTTCACCTCTATCTTTCTAGTACTCAGTTTCTTCTTGTAGTCTGTCCAAGTTCATTTCATGATGTCAATTCTCTTGTTGATTTTTCGATAAACATATGCATATCACCAGTTACATAATATATTTCATCCATTTGACTTGATATATGAGATCATGGGGGAAAATACCAAGTAATTGTGTATATAAATGGTAAAAAAAAACTTGATACAATGGAGGAGAACAAGTAAATGAGGCTTCATGAATTGAACTTGCAAAATACATATTATCACCCTAAAAGCCAGAAGCACCTGGTATGCTAATCCACATCAGTTGTAGCTCCAATTCGCCACTCTCGACATTTCTGAGCCTAAGTATGATGTCTTGCACCACCTTGTCGTCTCTCCACACAATGCCACTCTCATCTGCCAAGCAATTTTGCCTGTTGGGATACACTCTCCTTATTGTGGTGCCATTAGGGAGCCCTGATAGGTTCATCTTCACCGCTTCCACGAACGGCTCAATGTCGATCTCCGCGTCTCCCATTTTGTCATCGCGACTAAACGTATCCTTGTCGTATACTTTCTACATTATCATATGAAGAACTTGTAATCCCATCATCATTTTGAAAAAGATAGTAAACTTATATACATACAAGTTTCACTGGCTGAAGAGGATTTGAAACAGTGAGAGTCAAATCTTCATTCCAAATTGGATTGACATTGTTCTTCTTTACACTAGTCTTCAATTTCTAGCCAAAACAAGGAGACTAATAACACAAAGATACTACTAATCCAACCATTTCAAACATACAACAAAGACTATATCGATAATAAACAACATTCACCTGATTACCCATGCGAACAACAACATAGGGATCACTTCCGGTGGCATCGCGATAGGCGAGATTGATCCCTTTGACCACCCTCACCCTCAAGAGCCCTAACAAATTCTCCATTTATTGAAATTATACTCTCAATTCTTCTATCTCAATTTCCCTCTTAATCAATCCAAAGAGATTAAGAAAATTAGTTAAGAACAGGAGATGAAAAGTGAATAAGTGGGAGAGAAAAAGATAATTGGGAGGAGAAGCCGGGGTTTATTTATAGCTAATCCATTGATTAAATGGTGGGTTATTGTTAATGGGGAACGAGGTTGCCCTGTCAATTAGTGGTTTGACCAGCTAATCACGGTCAACCGCCTATCATGTTTACAACAATCAAATTTTAAAACTATTGACTATTTTTTTTGGAACCAATTCTTTTTTTCATGAATAAATTGAAGAATAATTAAAACTTATTATTGTATAATATAAATGAAAATAAAAAAATAATGGAAATATTTAGTGTAGAAAATAATTTTAAAATGAACTATGATCGATTTAGAAGGACCAATGTGTAAATTATGTAACATTTGAAGTGTTTTTGTAAAAAAGACGGTGTCGTGTAATTTGTAGGTCGAAGTGAGTGGAGGTTGAGAGAGTTCGACGACTGCTGGGGTTGGGGCGGCGGAGAGCGGGAAGGGAGGGATGTCGTTACTGTGGGAGAAGAGCGAGTCGTGGCGGTGGCTGGTGCGGAAGACCCGCGAATCCAAGCCCTTCTTCTTCGTCTTCGCGGCGGTTTGCGGCGTCGTCCCCGGCGTCATCGGCTACTGCGTGATGCAGCTCACCAACTCTCGCCAAGAGCAGCTCGAGGCCCACCTCCGCAAGACTGCCAGCCCCGAATCCACCGTACCGTTCGCAAATCACTTTTAGTTTCTGTTATATGTTTCTTTGAGGAGATGCTTAGATCTTTGAGCGATTTTCTATGATTAATTCCTATCTCTCAAAGGGGAAACAGAACTAGGTTTAAGAATTTCAATCCTATGTCCACATCTGCTACTTCTAGTGTGTGTTTAATGGCGTTTAGGGAGAAAAAAAACGTGCTTGATGAATTGATGACCCTTAATGAGAGGACAAGTTCATTTTGGGCATAGTTTCTGTTAGGTATTTTACTGATAGGAATTCACAGCACTAGTCCTTGCATGAGTGTTGTGCTAAGCGAGGTACCTTAACATAAGCTTTCTAAGAAGCTTTTCCTTTTTGTGTCCCAGTACCGAAGTGTCTTCACTGACTGAGTTTGAGAGTAGAAATTAGGTGGCGAAGGGAAATGGATGAAGGGGCTTTTGCAGTGTATGTTCCTTGATATCTGTAATCAAGTTTCAGTCTCTTGTTTTCAATTCATTTGTCCATGAATATCTGTAAGCAAAAAGGTGTTGATTTATTCAAATATCACAGGGACATCTATGCTCTCTTTTCATTTGCACCTTTTACTCTTAGGAACAATAATAGTGAAGATTGTGTCAATAATGATTGTGGTGGTGAAAGAGAGAGATAGTTTGACTTCAAAAAGGTATTTTGGATTATCGTATCAATAGGAGAAATGCTGGCGGAGAGAAGACGATAAAAGCAATGGTTGGGCTCCATCCACCTTCATATGGTTTCAGTTTACTGGTCTTTTTTCTTCATCATGCAGAAAATCTGAGCCAGTTATTAACCAGCTTGATTTTGAACATGATGGAATCTTATAATCTTCTTCGAAGTTAAAAGACTTGATAAGGACTGAGAAATGCATGCTGAACTCTACTCTTAAAATGAAAGGAGTCTCTTAGAACCCAGTTACCTGCAATGGGAATGTTTATGCAATAATGTTTCTTTCTTGATTAAATCCTGGTTTATTGTAAATCACTAAAAAAATTCTCATTAAATGTCTGTTGCATTTGATAATGTTATAGAAATGCCAATCTAGACAACAATTTTTTTTCCTTTATTTCTAGTGAATGCTTTATAAAGAAACTTAGATAGAATAATGATATGATTCAAAGTGCATTGCAGTTTTCTGTATCTACCAAAATAACCCATGTTATTGTAGCTTGTGAGCCACTTGATATTGGTTTGTGAATTTGCAAGTTGTAATTTCCTAACTATTTGACTCTCTTGAGTCATTTGTGGACTAAGATATTCTCTTTTCTTGCCTAGTAATATAATTAAATAACAATTGACAAATTACCTTGTTAGAGAGATGTACATGTTTTCTCATGTGACCTTAATGTATCTGGATAAATGGGAAAGAGATCTGTTTTAAATAAACTTGATGTCTATAAGCACACTTTAGCTGCACTTGGAATTAATGTTACACCTATCATTCATTTTTAGGTATCTTTGGTTCTGCAGTGATGATAATTTTTTTATCTGTGATCCAGTTACTTGAAATCATGCATAAAAAATGATTTAGTCTTTGCTTTGCTCTTCATGCTTAATAGCCTCTTCTAGTCATTGTGATTTTTGGTGATTTTTCATTGTCTAACAGTTGTAACAAAGTTCCAGCATCAATTATGCTCTCTGTTGATAAAACGTATTTGCTAAAACCAAACATATTTTTGTTAAAACAATTTGGAGTTGTCTTGTATGAGGGCTTACTAAATATCTAATTCCATCATAGTATTTGTTTGGAATTTACTCTTTTGACAGTCTTTTACCATATCAAATCTCTTGGTTATAGTTGACATGTTCCACATCACTATTTAATCTTGACTACTCTTGTATTTCCTATGCCCCTTGTTAGTTCTATTTTCACTATAATAAGTTGATCATGGTAGACTTATTACCTTATCGTTCCCCAAAAGATGATGTGAAGATCATACTAGAGATTCAATGATGAATAACTGCATAAAATTAGCTGGTTCATATCATCCTAGCATCAATTAAGCACAAAAGCTTGATACAAATACCTTTCTGATGGAATTTGTAATACACAGTACCAAATTTATTGCTTGTCTATTCAATATTCAACTAAATAGTTAATCAAACTAAAGAAGCTATCATTGCTTGTGCTGGAATTTCACTTCTGTATTTTTGTACAATTGTTGTTCTTACTATCACTGTGTTGTCGTCTATGTTACTTGCATTTTTTGCTTGCATAACCTGTCTTTTTCATGGCTGTTAATCTGTTTGCTGGATCCGCATTTTAGATGATGGGGCAAGTTAACCGAGAAAGGCTGGCTGAATTTTTTGGCGAACTGCAACGCAAGGAAGATACCAATGACAGATACGCAGCTGCTCTGCGAGGACAGATATTAACTAGGAAGCCTTATGTCAGGATCCAGCCACTGCCTACAGAGAACAATGAAGAAACCAACAAGGAGACCCTCAAAGAAAAGAAATAGATAAGAAGCTGGTTCAATCTTTTGCGTTGATAATCTTCCACCATTTTTTTTTTCTATTTGCACTTTGAGCTTGAATGGCTCTGTTGGACTCGTAATAATCTGTAAATCATATGGCCTACTTTGCAAGTTAAATTTGATTAGATACTCAACTAGGCATTTGTTTATCCTGGTTTTGCAGTCTGCCGACCTTCATAAGTTGTTTTTAAGTTCTTTGCTAATGATTTAGGGACGTAAAGAGCCCACTTGAGCTTCATTCTGTTTTGCATTTTTCTTGTTAAATTTATTTATTTGAGTAAACGGTGAAAAAAATAATAATTAATAAGATTGGATAACATTGGATTTGGGATAATCGGTTCGATCCTATGGAAGTTTTTCATTGATCATCAGGGTAAATCGAGAAGCAGGGTAAATCGAGAAGCGCTAATGGAGGTTCATTCAAATGATCAACATTCTTAAGTTCGTTTTTTATTGAAAGAAAAATTTTCTGCAATACGTGTAGTTGAGATTCGAACTTTAAATTTCTTGATTATTCATTGGAGGGTCTAACCATCGTACTATTGCCTCGGGGGTATAAATGATTAACCAAGTCGAGTGACGTCGGACCTGGGGTGTAGCTGAGATTTGAACCTTAGATCCCGTAGTTATTCATTAGAGGGCTTAACCATCGCACCATTGCCCCCGGGGGCAAAAATTGTGTTGGGTAAATTTTTTATTGTGACTGGTCCTATCACAGAGCGGTCCCATACTCCAGAAACCTTCGAAAGAGTTTTTTGGAGAGGCACAGTACCATACTGTTGCTAAGAGCGCTCGAACATAACATCACAGACAACATTATAACTTATAATATATTGCTAAGAAAGCTCAAATTCAACCGCTCAAGCAATATATATTTTCATACTTACCACTTGGGATAAAACACAAAACGGTGAAGCATTATCAAGCGGATGCTAAATTTATTTATTAAAAATTGATATGACCAATCAATTTTCATAATATAGTAAAAATTAGTTGATTTTTAGAAAATTAAGTCAAATTTATCATGTCGCTCGAAATGTTAGAAATAACTTTATAATTTTACATAATTAAATTTGAAATGTTGTCGAGCTCAATATAAGCACAACCGGACAATTTTAAAATATTTCATTAATTGCAAGTATATTATTTTAACTTGCGTGCTAATAAATTTATTTTTTGTTATTATATTATACACAATGCTGATTTTTTTCGTAAGTAAATTTATGGTAGTTTTTTTTCTTTTTAATGGATTTAATAAATAAATCAATTAGTTTAGCCATGTATTTTCTAAATGTCATATCACATGCTTCACGTGATTCCCACGTGCCTTCTTGTTAATTCCCCGACTTCACATCGGGCCGAAGTGCAAAACCAGAGGATCCGGACGAGGTAGGGCGCAGAGAGGAAGAGCAATTTGGTAATCGACTCATCGCCATGGGTGGAGGCGGCGGAGAAGGGCACGGGCACCATGCCGGAGTGGAGGATTTCAGGACCAAGGTATGGAGCATGACGGGCGGGCCCTAT
>JBBUKS010032659.1:0-11001 GCA_038050645.1 Hedychium gardnerianum | reverse complement strand
GTAGGATAAGGTGTGCAGGGTATCAAAAGTCTATATATATACATGTTGTTATACCTTGCACACTCGTTCCGTAGGCGACATGGGTGACCCTCATAGAATCCAAGCGCCTGAATTTATCCAAGCGCTTGGATTAATTTTTTTTGTTTATTTTTTGTTAAGCAACCGGTTGTGTCAATGAAGCTTTGCCTTTAGAGTTTAGGTGGGATTATAATATTAAGCACACAAAAAATTTCAAATCGAAAAAATTTAAAAAAAAAATTGAGTGTGCACGGGATGTAGGATAAGGTGTGCAAGATATCAAAACTCATATATATGTATGAGCGACAGCTGTGGGGGATGATTTTTTTTTTAAGCTCTCGGTTATGTCAATAAGATTTTCCCTTAAGGTTTAGGAGTTAGGTTATAATATTAAGCACAACAAAAAATTCAAATCGAAAAAAAAAATTGGGTATGCAATGATGTTTAGGATAAAATGTGCAGAATATCAAACCCCTCTCTATATATATAAATTAAAGAAGAGTAAAAAGCAATCCCAGGATAGGATAGGAGGTCGTAGTTAGGTCCTCCAACAACAAATCAAATATCTAAAATTTGAGACTCAGATGTGCGACGTACTGTAGAGGATTTTTCTCTTAATGGATAGTGGACTCAAGAACACTAACCGTCAGGATGGACCTCCACGCACACTTTTTCAATTTATTCAGATGGTTGATAAATTTCGTGGGACTGGATTAATTATCCGTGGATTAATCGGATAAAAACTTGGATACCTATAAAAAGTAACACAAAAAGCTATATAAAATGCTAGAATTTCATATGCAATGTTGTTATTCCTTGGTTCATCTTCCTAAACACAGTTTATCCCAGGCACTAGCTCGAAGCTTGAACAGAGCAAAACATTCGGTAGATACGAATAAATGATCGAGGAGAAGTGTGGTTCTTTTGCTTGATCTTGCCAGGCCATAACCTCTCAAGCTTTAAATCTGTTCCAAGTGCTGTCTCTTTCAGATGATACTGAATCACAAGCATTTGTCTCATTATGTCTATAACTATAAAAGCATTGCATTTACACAAATTCTTCAGTTATATCTAACTCAGCTTCAACTTAAGAGCATGTGGTGAAAAAGGACTTGCATGAGCAATAGCTCATAAGAACTGAAGCATGAAAAAAAACAGAGATATTTTGGATGATCCTCCTTGTTGCTGTTGATGGAGACGATAGGAAACAACAAGAGTGTGAAGCACTTGCAGGCAGTGCAGCCTTAGACTGACACTGCTTGCATCAGATGATTCCCTTCATTCCCTTTCCCTCTAGATCTGTTATTATTTCATGGAAATTCCTAAAAAAACTACTAGAGCCTTCAATAATTGGTGTCAGTTGGCATGCATCATCATCTCATGTGAATGAAGACTGACTCAGAGGACAGCAGGCATGTGAAAGCTGAGTACTTGGTTTACCTTGTTATCTAGAAGAAAAGTGAGTGATTGCAGAGGAGACTTAGGACCCAATGGGACCTCTGTTCTTCAGTTGCTTAGCTGAGTGTTTGAGATAAGAGTAGTCATATGAGATAGAGTTCAAGTCATTCTGTGACACCTAGGAAAAGAACAAGACACACAACAATGTGCTCAGCTGGGCTGAGTCAAGCTCCAAAGCCATCACCTTCTCCTCCTTTCATTGGCTCCAGCTTGGTTGGCTTGCATATTGTTTACAGTGTCACACCCCACGCCACCAATTATTCTTTGTGGTGTGAGTAGTCACTGGACAGCACTTGTCTTCCAATAGCTCGTGGTGTGGTCGAGATCTAGCTCTGGATTTGCAGAAGCAATTCCTGGATATTGTATTATCCATGGCGAGATTGCATGTGGGGAACTGGAGTTTGAGTCAGAAAAGTTTGTTTGATTGTGATTATCAAGGAAACTTGGATATCAATGGAAAATAGGAAGAAAGCACGAGATGAATGCATCGAGACCAACTCGAATGTAACTTAGATAACTAATTGATGAAAGGAGAGATGCACAATTCAAACGATACAAAGAGAGTTCAGAAATGAACTTTGGTTATGCATTGATATTAACATTCATATGTACATGATATGGATCGACAAGCTGATCCAAGAAACCCAGCTGTAACATTTTTACAGCGAGTGCTTCATTTTGTTCCCTTTGTATTCCTTATGCCAAAGTGGACATATTTTGCTCGATGAAGCAATGGCAAACTAACAATTATGTACATGAGTGGGACGAACAAAGAAGCCTAAGTGTAAGACCTAATTAATCCAAGATTATAAAGTGATTTTGACCTGAATAAGCCACCAAAGAGCAATCGGGTAGAAGACTCTTGTGAAGATTTAAGTTCATCAGAATTGTCTTTCACTTGTAGCACTGTTTGCCCTATCTCGGATCGTATGTCATCCAAGGTCTTTGGATCAACTGAATTACCAGCAACATCGCGAACGTAAAATGTGTTGATAGCTTTGCCATCTCTTGTAGACACTTCAGCTCTTGTGACTGTGAGGCCATGCTCGCGGAATATTCTCGTGACATCAGATAACAGACCCATTCGATCGCTTGTAGACAACTCCAACTTAAGACCCTGGGAGTATCAAATAGAAGAAATCTGAGCAAGGAGGATGATACTAAAGGTATCATGAAAATATCATTAGAGGTGATATAGGATGTCATATGCAGAAACATGGGCCAGCAACATAGATGTGTGTAATTCTAAACACATCGATAATCAAATGTTAAGTGAAATTTAAACTGCATATTAGAACAAGTAAATCAGTTGTACCTCAGACACTCTCCTCTCTATGGCTGCTTCAAGGCACTGAACAACTCGCTGACGCTCAGCTTCTGAGTTAACCGGGGAACCATCTATATGTCTAATGCAGTACTCCTTCATAATGATAAGAACAAATAACAATCAATATTGCAATGTTTCATCATAGTCTTTTCTTTGTGTGCGAGTACTAAACACAAAGTAAAGCCTTGACAGAAGATACCTGATAAGCTTTTGGGCCCTCTGCGTCCACGCTTCCATGGAAAACCACATACTGCATATCCGTCAAAGTGCAAACTGTATCGAAAAGAAGCTTTGGCCTATCCTTACATTGCACTGTGACAACAGAGCAATCCTTGTCAAACCAGTTAACGACAGTAACCTTTGGTCGGCAATGCTCATTCTCATTGTCCTCATCTGACTTCTCATAATCCCGATCATCAAACATCATCTGATGGAGCCTCCTCTCTTTGTGGGTGATACCCATCGAAACCGAAGTCTTGGCTCTCCTATGCCTGCTGTTTCCATTTAGAACATTGCAAAGGAGCTGTTTGATTTTGGAGAGCCTTTGGGGGTCTGTAATAGCAGAGCCTGTCTCCTCATCAGTCACCTGCATCACTGCTGCAGCTCTAGCGTTGTGCGTCCACACCTCGGCACTCACCACATTGCATTTTAGATCAGTGAGAACTGAACTAACTTCAGAGAGCAGGCCAGGGCGATCTGCCCCAGTTAGCTCAATTGATGTGTGATCGGAGGACAACGAAGGCATGAAATCTACAGATCTACTTCGAGATGGTACAAAAGAACCTTCCCCTATCGACTACAATAACAAAGCATTAGACCATGTCAGCTGCTTGGCACATAACCACAATAAGAGAAAACATGAAGATGGAGCAAAAAGTATACTTTTCTGATGCAGTCCTTTATATTTTCCAGTTGTTTCTGTGTCTCAATTTTTTTCCCATCTGGATCTGTCACTTTAAAAACTGCAACAGTCCAAGAAGAACAAATCCAATTAGTATAAATCACAAAAGAATCAGGAAGCTAGAGGAGCTGTTAAACCAATGACATACCATCCATGAACCACCCTCCATCAGATGAGATGTAAGCTTTCTTGATAATGAGATTAAGGTCTATAAGGACCTGAACAACTTCCAAAAGGATTCCATATTTATTTGCACTATCGACCTATGTCAATTACAAAGAACAAAACCAAGATATCATGAATCACAAGCACCAAGGTTCATTCAAGGAGCAACCAGCAGGGAATCAGAAGATCATAGATTACCTTAATAACCGTAGCATTTGGGCAAGAACTATTATCGATAACAACCCTAGCGAGAGAAAGAAAGGATCAGAAAATTCCAGATTCAAAAGCGACTACTAGATGTAAGAGAATTTACACACCGTGGAGGGTTCATTCTTCGGATGAATTTCTCATATTCATCGTCACTGTCCCAGGAAGAACTCGAATCTCCATCTGCATAAACAGTTGCAGTTTCGAGAAATTAGTAGCCTAATCCGCACGTAAATCTGCACGGCCAGTTCAAAAGTTCCTTCTTTTTCATCAAGGAAGCACGCATTCGACGCAAAATCGCAACAAAACAGGCTTACAGTAAGGGATAAGGCGAGCAAACAAGCGGAAAACCCAAACGAATAAATCGAGAAAACAAAACCCGCAGGAAACTCAAACAAAAAGGAACCCAGACAGAAAATTTTCATGGGAAAGGGAGAAAAAAATCCTGCCGCGCGAGCAACTCGAATCCAACCAGAACTGGCAGGAAGCAAGCCATAACAAAGGGATCGACCGACGCCACCAAGGGAAACCAAATTCCCAACAAGAAACGAGAAACAACGATCCAACGAGGGCAGAGGGAACGCATACCCATCTAGCCAGGCGGCGCAGTGTTTGGTCGGAAGCGTCGCTCGCCTCTCCCGTCCGCCCTCTGCGCAGGGAGAAAAACGCGATCTTTGGCGATCAGCCGTCGGACGCCACGGTGAAGAAAGCGGTACAGGTTAAAAAGCAGTCTTTTGGCGTACGAATACGTACGATTAATGTATGCGGAATAAATTGATGTACCTGATTCATTCAATTTTATTAAAGGCTACGTATAATAACGGTAGAAGCCGTTATTCCAGAGCTGCGTTTATAAAAGAAAATAATAAATTTATAAGAGAATTTTATTTCATCTTCACAAATTTATTCGCTTTTAAATGACTTTTAAAATATTTTAAAATCACGAAAATACATGATGTGAATTATATATATATATATATAATTATAGAGTTCTGTTAACCTATACATTTTATCTGGTATAATCATGAGCATCTGTTAAGGTTGTCACCTGTATATTATTGATCAAAATATATGTAATATGATCAGTGATCAAGATTATATCACCTCAACAAATACACATAATTGTATAGAATAAAATATATATACTATCAAAATTCTATAATTATATATATATAACTAAAAGTATTTTTATAAAATCTCTTTTCAATATTTTTCTAAAAAATATTCAGGTTTGTGTTAAATAATAGCACGTTTTCATTTAGAATCAAACTCGTAGCTTGAACACTTCAACGGATGCCACATCACGCAACTAAATATGACAAAAATTAAAACTTGCTTTTAATTTTTTATTTAAATTTTTTGAACTTTGTTAATGTTTTAAGAACTTTTATACTAAATTAATATTGAAGATGACGTCGAGTTGTCAACTATTATTAAAAAATAATTTATTAGATCAGATAATATTAAATCTAAAATGATCGATTTAATTTTACAAAAGTTTTTATCGATCATCAAGATAAATCAAAAAATATTAATAAAGATTCATCTAAATCAAAATAAAAAATCTTTGATTTTTTTTTTCTTTTTTATAACCATAGGCATTCCCATTTGTCCAACAAGTGACTTGTGTTCTTCTTCTTACATTACATTTAATCATAATTATATCTGCAACTAAGACAGAGAAGAGAGTCTAAATACGAATAGTTTCATGTTTGAAATTCTCATCGATAAATTATATTGAATCTATTATATACGATTTTATTTTATATTTTGTAAGAAATTATTTTCACGATTGTGGATTAACTTTGACTTTGCAAAAAATATTAAATTTTCATTAAAAATAAATAAGTTAGACTGTGCTTTACAAAATCTTGCATATTTATCTAAGTTGATGTCCTTTGGAAAGTCAAATTATTAAATTTGTGAAAATATAAACTCAATTTCTGAGATAATGAAGTACAAATGAACATTGGGCTTGGGCTTGAAGCCACAAAGCCCATAAGCCACCAAAATAAATAGTATGAATAAGTGTCTTATTTCAATTTTCTGAAATTCTGAAATACCTAAATTACATATTCAAATTTTAAAATTATCAAATCACATATCCAATACTTAATTCACTCCTCTTATTATTCCTAATCATATAACAAGATTGATAAATCTATTAATCTATTGAAAATAATAATATGACAATGTAACATTCTATCAATCGATTGTTATATTATAATAATCCATTAAAAAATTATTACTTTTGATATAATATGTTAAATTGATGTGTGGGGATATGAATATAATTAGAAGAATTAAACAAATATATAAGACTTAATTTCATATCATTCCGAACTTTTTAGACAATTTTGAGCGAAATTGAATCAAAATTAATTGATAGACCTGAAAAATTCGAAATGACATAAATTAAATCTTATATGTTTATCTATCTCTCCTAATTATATTTATATTCTTAAATATCATTTAATATATAATATTAAAAGTAATAATTTTTAAAATATAAATTAAAATTTTTAATCGATTAAATCAATTATTACATTATAATAATCGATTCAAAAGGGTAAAAATAAAAATAAATACATAATTTAACAATTTTAAAACTTAAGTAAATGATTTAAAATTATGAAACTTCAGCTACGTAATTTAATAATTTGCCGTTGTCATTTTCGTCTATATGCTTTTAATATTTTCAGGGTTTTTTTCCATTCTTTTGAATAATGAACACTCTCCATCTTACTTTATTTTACACATGAATCATAATCATAATAACTACATTTCAGTATAGATTTGCAAAAGTAGAGAATAAAGGCTGCCATTTCTTTTATCGTAGAAGAAAAACAAATAAACACAAAGGTAATTATAGAGCAATCCAAGTCCAATAGTATTATCTATTTCATATTTGACCTTAATTCATAAAATAAAATAAAAAATAAATAAAGCATCCACTTTGTGTCATCTTCTCACCAACCTTGTAATCCACACGCTTCCATTGTTGTTGCTGGTCCAAATCAAAGGACCACAGTTCATTTTGACCAAGGGATCATAGTTGTAAACTTTCCTTTCAGATGTCTTATTTTGACCTGTTCAATTGTGAAGAAGGCGAAACGCTCGCCCCAGCGCCCCCACCAATCCGTCCCAGGACCATTATTTTGACCTGTTCAAGAACGCATTCAAAGAGTGTAATTGTTAATCCAAAGAAGCAATGATAATAATAAACAAAAGGACATTTCACATGAATCCCATGATCCATTAATTAAGCTTTTCTGAACCGCGTGTTCACCTACTACACAGATTACGATATAAAAAAAAAGAACCACTGAATTATTGGATAATCTTCATATCACAATCTAGTTTTTGTTAGAAATAGTGAGGCTGTCAAATGCAATGTGGATTCAAAGAGCAGAAGACAGTAATGTTGCTTTGGATAGTGATCGAGCATTTATCCTCCTCTAAGAAGAGCAAAAGAATAAAATCAACGGAAAAAAAAACACCAAGGGAAATTCATTCTTCAAAGCTAAGAACTGAGCCTCTTTTTTTTTTCTGCATCAAAATACTCTCTTTTATGTCACTTCAACCTTAATCGTACCTGGGTTTATGTGCTCTGCTACGTGCGAACAGGCGAACATGGCTTGTTGGCTACAGACTTTGATTGAACAAACGCTGATAAAACATGTTCATGGTTCAATGAATCCGCAACTGACAAGAAAAGAAACACTGCCGACTATATAATACTGCTGGAACTTCATTTTCTGCCTTTTCTTGCAACATTCACACATTTATAATTTGATTAACAAGAAAAAGAATATAACAAGTATGATGCAAATCGAATACACTGTATGTGGTGTGTCCACTTAATTCTCTTACCAGATCGATACTTGGTTTTTCCTTTGTTTTTAACACAAACTCTGATTAATATCTATCAGCAACAAAAGTATAACCATACAAAACCGTTGTCTTGGAACACTGGGTCATCTTGTGGGGGCATGTTGTCAAATCCACACGCTAAAAGCTATTTTGTTAGTGATAAAAGAAAATAACAAAAGGGTGATTGAGGACTTGTACCTACAAAATGATAGTTATCAGGCTGAGTTGTTGCCGGTTTCAGCTGCTCATTCTCTGGATGTGTCAATTCTGTCCATTATCTCTCTTCTTCTTTACGGTGATTTCCTCCTGGAGAATGGCTATCTCTCAAGATACCCTCCATCATAAATTGCCACGAATCCTCCAGTTTTTGGCACGGCGGTCTTCTCTGAAAGTAAAAAGAGGGGATATAGAGCTGTTCAAAGAAGTGAAGTGTGCCGTGCAATGGGCAGCTTGGGGAATGCAGCTGGAGCCAAGGAACTCTTTGCAAGTCCTTCTGATCCTGTCATAATTGAGCTCAACAGGCTACAAAATAGTATTCTGGGTACGTTTGTCCTTCAAGCTTTTTTCCTTCATGAGTTACTGTTCTACTTCTAGATCTTGGCCCTAGTTGTCCAAACATGATTTCCTGCTCAAAAGGTCCAGTTATCATTGAAAAATATGGACATTCTGTTGCTGAAGCTGAAATACAAATTACACTGTGCATTTTTTTAAGTCCATTTTGGATTTCTTGAACTCGGAAAATTGCCTTGCTGCAGAAAGAGTTTAATTCATACTCATAGAAAGTGCCAAATTTCCTAAGCTAGAAATTAGGCAAACAGTAAGCATGAATTTAAAGATCAAACTAGTGGGGTCTGAGTTTGACAGGATAAATTCTAAATATTGATTTCCAAAGATGACACAGAGAAAGCTTTTATTAGAGATAAAATGACAGTCCACACAGATGTGCATACTACCTTCAAAATAAATATATTATTCATAAAGGTTTAGGTTCTAGGTTACTTGCTAGAATCCTCAGGAAGCCTAAGATCAACTCAGCTAGCTTCAACCTACAACAAATGATGCCAACTTTTATTCTTTCTGGATGAAATCCAATGTAATTTTTTTTAATCATAATTGTTTTCTTAATATCAGAGTTTTTGAAGTAAAATTCAGAGACTGGCTCAGAATTTTACTCATTTGTCGCAATAACAGAGCTTACCTGTATGAAAAAAAAGTATCTGCATGAGTTCCCGTCCACTTGTTTCTCATCCGAATGATTCAGTTTCAATAACATCAAAGCTACAAAGGATAAAAGGAAGTGGATTGACTACCAATCATTTTCTTTCCAACAGTGTTCTAGTTATTTGAGGATGGAACGTCAATTTCATAGATCCCATTATTAACCAAGTCTCCGTTATGCTATTGTCTGAATAGAGGGTCCTACTTCTGGATTTGCACTTTTTGGTCCTTTTCTTATTGTAAACAACAGAAGTTACTTTAGTTTCTGCAAGATCATTTGGCATTATCTGAAAGTTGTGTCCTACAATAACATCAATGAAGCAACTGAGTTTGATTGCATAAATCCATTTGAACCGACTTGACTAAATTCTGAGCTTAACCTGCAGAGAAGGAAAGGGAGTTGGGACTTGCTAAAAATGAAATCAAAGCCTTGCAGGCAACTGAAATCTTGAAGGATAAGGCCATCATGGAGGCAAGTACAGAATAAGAAGACAAGACAAATCAGTAAACACAACCAAGCTTTATTGAGTTTGTACTAACCTTTTCTATTTCATGTTCTCTAGTTAAGCAACGAACTGAAGAAAATGGATGAAAAACTCAGGATCACTGAGAAACAGCTTGAACAGAAGGTTTCCTCGGTCACTACATTTTACATACAAAAATCTTGAAGAGTGATTAGTGTCTTGGCTGGCTGACAAAACCATCATCTCTTACATTTCAGAATCTTGACATAAACAAACTAACCAACGAGAAGAAAGAGGCGTTGGCAACACAATTTTCTGCAGAAGCAATTTTAAGAAGGGTATATGCGACTCAAAAGGATGAGGAACTCATCCCTATCGAGGTTCTCTTAGCTCCACTTGAGTCAGACAACAAACAATACAGAAATGAGGTACCATTCTTTAACATACTCCATTCGGGAGGAATGACTAAATTGTAGGTTTTTCAATATTCTGTAACATTATAATTCCAGAAGCATGATCCGATTATGGAATTTTACATAGTAATCACATGTAGATTGTAATGCTTCAAGAGGATATAAAAGCATTGGAAAGATTGGCAAAGTCTAAAGAGGCAGCACTAGTGGAAGCAGAAAGTCTTCTGCATAATGCACTTGAAGAAGCAAGGAATGTAGAAGTCATGAAAAACAAAAATCTCGAATTGAAAAGGCAAATAGAGATCTGCCAGGCATATTTCCTATCTTTAAATTATTACTTTTGCAAATTAACCAAGCATCAAACCGGACTCAATGATATTTTTCTGCAGGAAGAAAACAAAGTTCTGGAGAAAACTTACAGAAAGAAAGTTGTTGAAGTGGAAAAACTTATGAAAACAATTCATGAGCTTGAGGAAAATATTCTAGCTGGTGGTGCAAGTGCCAATGTGATAAGGGACTATCAGCGCAAGATCTCTGAGTTAAATGTAGGTTTTAGTACATTAAGTATTGCAATTTGGCTCTCTGTAGTTCTCCACTGGAAGCTAAATTTTTAGAGGATCAACAAATGTATAGGAGGAGAAAAGGATGGTTGAGAGAGAACTGGCAAGAGTTAAAGTTTCGGCAAGTAGGATAGCTACAGCAGCAGCAAATGAGTGGAAGGATGATGGAGACAAAGTCATACCTGTCAAGCAGTGGTTGGAAGAGAGGAGAATTTTGCAGGTTTGCTAATTTCTATGACAATTATCTTATATTCTTAATAAGTTCTATTCAGAAACTATCCATGAACAATTTCCTTTCCTGTCCAATTGCAACAACATGGTTTCTAACATGTGTGCGCTTCCATTGCTAACACAAAATTTTGGTAATAATATGATTTCCCCTGATAGCTCTTAACAT
>JBBUKS010032648.1:0-11001 GCA_038050645.1 Hedychium gardnerianum | reverse complement strand
TCATGAGCAAGAGCTTTTGTTTGAGCATGTATTGCAATGTCCCCGGCCTTATCATGCTTTCGGTTTGTTCCCAATTGGTTTGTATGAGTTGCCGAAATTCGGGATGAGTTGTCCACATGTTGAAAAATTTGAAAGGCTTAGCTTGTTGCTTCCGTGACTCTAGTATGGACACTATGCATGATGAATGATCTGAGTAGACTCCTGGCGGTCTAAATTGAGCAAAACTACTTCTATCCTGTTCCAACCATGTGTTGTTGACCATTGCTCTATCCAACTTGGATACTACTCTCCCATTTGTCCAAGTGTACCGGCCTCCTGTGGCATGTAGATCCTCTAATCCTGCCATGAGTACAAAATCAAGGAAGTCAGCTGTGGCATAGGTTGTGACATCCATTCCTCCACTTTTGTCATTGGGTGAGAGGGGAGAGTTGAAATCCCCCAAAAGGAGCCACGGTAGATCCATATCAGTAGCTATGAGATGCAACTCCTCCCACATTCTCTTCCTGGCAGTAATTGTGAGTTGCCCATACACAAAGGTGACTGCATATGTTATCCCTGTAGCCTTGCACTTGATAGTGGTATGGATGAGTTGTTCTTGTATTTCCTTGATGTCCAATATAATGAGTTGGGGATCCCATATGAGTAGCATTCTGCTTCTACCATTGGCTCCTTCTTGTTGTTCAGTTTCCCAATGGGACAATGTGTTAGCTCTTAGTTGTTGGTGTCTTTGGCTTGTCAGGTTTGGTTCCATGATACAAAGTGCACTAAGCTTGTGGCGTGTGAGGAGATCCTTGACCTCCTTCTGTTTGAGGCCTGTATTGAGGCCTCTTATATTCCATGAACCAATCTTCATAGGGGTTTAGAGGGCAAGTGCCCCCTAGTATTGGTTTTTGCTTGCCTCACTTGTTTCCTTCCTTGCTTGTGCTCCGGTTCCCTTGTTTCCACCTCTGAGTCTCCTTCCAAATCTGATAGCAAATTTTGATACCATTGATCAGCAGGTAAACCTACTATGCAGTGCTGTACCTTCTGTTTTGTACCCCCTACAGTGTGCTTTCTGGGCCTTAGCAATCTGACCTGAGCTGTGGCACTTGTTCTCCCACTGTTGCTTGATGTGTGGTGTTCTGTGGGTCTGCAGTTGCTTGTATCATCCTCATCCAAATTAAGGAAACTTGTGAAGGAGTTGTGCAGTGGCAAGTGTGATCCTTGTGGCTCAATTCCATTGTTTTGTTCCTTCCTTTTGGTTCTTAATCTGGTCTGAATTTTGTAAGAGCTGCCCCCATCTTCCTTGACTTTGTTCCTCTTTTTCCTTTGCTCCCTCCTGTTGGCTGATTCTGTTCTTGGTGGACTGAGCTGTGTGGAGGGGGGGGACTGCTGATTGCCTGGATCTTGGCTTACACTTGCTGTATCTGAGCTGGCTGCTGATGCTGCATCAGTGTCTGAGGCACTACTGTGCCATGTACCAGCTCCTGTATCAGTGTGTTCTGGATTAGCAATGGTGTTTGGTTCAGTGGCAGTCCTGATACTTGTGATGACTGGCTGGATACCAGGCTCAGACCCAAGTGAGCTGTGAGTATCTGATAGTACTGAGTTGGGCAGTCTGTGTGCAGGGTCTGCAGTTTCTGGTTCTGCTGAGTCTGCCTGTTTCAGCCTGGTGAGCAGTTGTAGATCCAGCTCTTGCCTATCTGGTGATGGTATATTAGTGATGCCAGCATCCATATACAATCCTGATAATACTGCTGCTGACTGTGGTACAGGCTGCCTTGATGCACTGTTGGATTCAGATTGCTCCAGCACTGATATGTTGTTTACTCTCCTATTATGAGTAGTTGCTGCAGCTGTGTCAGCCAGTGCACCAGGACTGTGTTTGACAGTAGTGGTGGTAGAAGTGGTAGCTGTTGCCTTCTGTTTCAGTGGAGGGAATTGGATCTCTGGTAATGCAGTTGCTGGAGATGGCACTGGGAGCTTGGCTTGAAGATTCCGAGCAGATTGTTCTGGAATGGGTCTGTCATCTGCCTTAGCTGGGTCAGCCTGTGTCTTATAATCTGTTGTGTCAATGGGAAGCAATGACTGTGAAGGATCCCTGTTGTTTCTGTCAGTAATCTTCTCTGCCCTGTGTACCTTCCCTGTGTAGCTTGGGTCTGTTCTGTGTGCAGTGAGGGTCCTTGTATCTAAGTCTTGGCTGTCAGTGACTGCTCTGAGATTGTGTTTGGTCAGTGGCTCTTTAGGGTTCAGTTCTCTGTTGGGAGCATAAGTCTGATTTGTTTCTGAATCTGAAACTGGAACTGAGACACTAGTTAGTGCTGCTGAAACTGAAACTGTCTGGTTCAGTGCAGTATTGCTGAAACTCTCTGATGCATTGCAGCCAAATCTTGTTGCAGTAGTTATAGGACCTCTACCTGCCTTCTTGGACTTGTTTGTATCCCCTGTGTGACCTCCAGAATTGTTAGCTGGTACAAGCCCCTGATCTGGTACAGACCCATGCTGTGCAGTTTCAGTGTGATCAGGAATTGCTGTAACTGCAGTTTCAGTAACTCCAGTTCCAGCCATGCCAGTTGCTATGTTTGTAACTTGATCTTCAGCATTTGAAGCGAAGTTATCTGGGCCCGTAGGGGGGGTTTCACCTACAGCTGTGGCAGCCTGATCTTCAGAGTTTTGCTGTGCAGGCCAGTGTGCCATTTTTGTTTCTGAAACTTCAGTTCTTGGCGTGGCAGCTGCAGCAGTAGCCTGATCTGTCTTTGTGCCAACTCCTTGATTGGCTGCAGTTGTGGAGATTGTTGTACAGTGCCTGAATTTAGGTGATGGAGATCGATCAGGAATCAAGCAGCTCGTATCAGTGACCCTGCGTGACATTTCAGAAACCCTGCGTGCCATTTCTGAAACCCTTGCTACAGTGCCAGGTTCTGAGATTTGGTTTGCCATTGCGAGGCTCGCTGACTGTCGGCTCGAGGATTGGATGCTTGCCCGCGGGGGCATTCCGGTGTTGCTGATGTCCGCGTGTTTGGGTTTGTCAGCCCGCTGACGGGTTTCAGAAACCTTGCTCCCAACTGCAGCAGCTGGTGAGTCACCCTTTGGGACCGGCCGCGAATGATGTGAGGATGTTCCTGGCGTCTGCGCTTCCCTTGTCCGTGGGGTCGTTATGTTCATTCCTGCGACCGGCCGCGAATGAGGTGAGGATGTTCCTTGCGTCTGAGCTTCCCCTGTCTTCCTCGCTGTTCCCGTGTGTGAGGTGACAATCTGTTCAGGTGAAACGGCCACCCTAGTTGCCAAGGCACAGGCGCCTGCAAGATGTCCCATTTCCCTGCAATTGGCACAGAGCTTGATGACTGTCTCATACTTCACACGAAGTCGTTCTTTCTGATCTCCAGGCAAGCGGACCGTCGTGTACTCTGGCAGTGGTTTTGTGATATCCATTTCAACCAGTACCCTTGCAAAGTTGACTCGTTGTCGTTTCTTTGTAAACAGGTCAGTGTACAGAGGAGTTCCAAGGGTGGAGGCGACCTTGCTGAGGCCTGTGATCGACCAGAACTCCATCGGCAGCCCATATACTTGTACCCACAGCGGCATCATGTTCTGAATCTCTGATTTGAAGGTGAAGCCTTGGGGAATTGCTTTGAGGTACAGGGGGCTCCCGTAGGCTAGGTACGGTCCACCTTTCAGCACCGCATCGCACTCTTCCTTAGAGTTAAACCGGAAGACTAGCCACATGGAGTCATGGTTCATCATCTTGTGCGGCGTGCGCCATTTGTTCTTGAGTTGGATTAACGCCTTCCAACCTGGGAAACGCCCCAGGAACCGCCCGAGCAGGCAGTGCCCCATGACTTCCTCAAGTGGTTCACCATCCTCCCGTGTCAGTGAGGTTCCGTCTTCCCCTTCCGGTTGGGCTACTCGGTGCAGGGCTGTGTCCTCTGAGCAGGATCTGTTTTTGGTGAAGAGGTCGACCCATCTGCGGTTCTGCATTGTGGATGCAGTTTTCCTTTGCGTCTGTCTGTTTGCCGGGTTAGGGGCCTGCTCGCGATGTTGGTTTTGAGTGGCTGCTTCTTCTGCCCCAGTGTCTGCACTTCCCGGCAGCTGTGACTCCTCATCGACACACTTCTGTTTACCCTTTTCTGTCCTCTGATCTGCTACATGCTGACGGGCCTCAAGGTGAGCTGCCAGGCGTCTTTGTGTAGCATGTTGCGCAGCCAATCCTGAGTCCGAGGGGAGACCTATGCCAAGGGGGAGCGGCCTCCCTCGACTGCGTGGCGCCATTGGGCGCTTACCCTGTGCAGCGTATCAACGAAGAAGATGTACAGTAGAGGGTTTAGAGTGGACCTGTGGCTGCCGTAGATTCTGGAGGTCGCGATTAATATACGGCGTTGGATCGGTCAGCGTCTTCACACGGCGATTCTGCGGATTCAGTCACTTGCCACGTCAGCGCGCCAAGGTGTGACTTTCATCCCCCACCGTTAGATCCCAAGGTTGAGTTTTAAGAATATCTCCACCGTTGCTGCCCGAGTAAGTTAAGCGGTATGTGGATCTCAATTTGTTGTTCCGATCCGCAACCCGTTAACCCGATCCACTTGAAATGAATTCAAATTCCCTCGCCCACCAACCAGCATCGGGAACCGGCGTACAGCGTGGACAAACCCTGCTCGCGGATTGGTTCGTGTCTCTGCACGTCTCTGGTCGTCAACGGGAGGAACAGAGAAGCCGTTGAGTCAACTCCTTCGTCCCCGAATGCTCCGGCGGTGGCGTTTGAGCTGGGCAGCGGCGGCGATACTGTTGGGAGTTAACCAAGCATCACCGGGAGTGATTGTTTCCTTCTCCTCAACCTAGCGTCCGTGCTTCTCGCGGCGGGATCCAGGTGCTGCAGCTTGGTGGTAGCTGATCGGAGGAAAGCCCTGATTCGGTGCAAATCGCCCCGATTCGGCGCACTTCACTTTCTTGTTATCTGTTGCCTATCTTCTTGATGTAAATGCACGCTGTTGTCTTCTTTGTGTGGTCTCTGTTTGGTTCCAGTTCAATCCCTCTTGTGGAGTGTGTAGTTGCCTACCGCCAACCGGCCGGTGAGGACTCCGGCCTGTGCCAACGCTAGGTGCTCTTGTCCAGTTTCTGTTGTGTTATGTTGTGTTGTTTGAACGTGCGCCTGCGCTGTTGTTGGCTTGTGTTGTGCCTGCCTGCTTGAAATGTTATCCGCCTGGTAACCTTCAGCCGGGAATTCTCTGTTTGCGCAGCTCCGGTGAGATCCTATGCAGTGTGCTGCGGTTCCGGGGCGGCCAGTCACCTTCCTGACTCTCCGGCAACCTCCTGCTATGGATGGTGGTTCATTGCCGGAGACGGTGAAGGATGGCCGGAGGACATGGTGGATGAGAGATGGCCGGAAATGGTGGATGAGAGATGGCCGGAGATGGTGTTCCTCAGTTTCTCTCTCTTCCGCCCAGAGCTTCTCTCTCCTCCTAGCTGCCTCCAGCCGTTGCCTCCCTAGCCTCTCATTTTTTTTTTGATCGAAGGTAAATATGGATATGATATGGAAAGGGACATACAGCAACCTATGGCTCTGTGACTCCCGCTCGTCCTATCCGGGCCAATGCCAGATCGGAACGGAATGTCCATAGTGCCGTCTAGTGCGTGAATGCCACAACCGAAGTTGGCATCCTACAACTCGAATCACTAGGTTGGTGTATGCAAACACCAACCTCCATCACGGTCAAAACATTTCATGAGTACAAACACAACACAATTACAACTTCACAAACATTACTACCACTAATGCATGCTTCATCATCTTCATGTCTGCATTCATCATGGTTCTTCATCTCGGTAGCAAGCTCCGGCCAACTCTCCACGCCGGTGAACACATAAGTCTCGGCAGTCCTCCAAATTACATGAGCAGCTGTTCACAAGTGAGGGCAGCCTCCATCTTCCACACTCAGCCTTGGCACCCTCTGAACAGTGAACATTCCGGCAGCTTCAGCACCCTTCTGAGCTCCGGCAGCTTCAGCACCCATCTGAGCTCCGGCAGCTTCAGCACCCATCTGAGCTCCGGCCATCAGGGACAGCAATGGTGGTAATGTGAGGGTTCCCAAACTGAGTTACAAGACATGAACCTCCCGACCCCTCATCTCATCTGCACCCTCCTTTACATGAAACCATCCGAAATTCCGGCACACAACAGAATTCCGGCCACCGGCAGGAGGTGGTTATACAATTACAGTTGGATTACAAGCAAGATAAGCAATCAGTAACTCAAGATCCAATCTTCTCTGAGGTTCTCTGTGTGATTCTTCCCGCATCCCCCTCCTTGTTGTGATCTCCGGCAGCCCCCCTCCATCCTCTTCTTCACCCATCTCCATCTTCTTCTTCCCCCACATAGCCTCGCCGGACCGTCTGACCCCGCCGGTTGCCTTTGCCTTCCTTCTCCAAGAGCACCTTAGGTCCATTCTTCCACCAAGAAAGGTGATTTCCCTGTGAACGCTGAGCAAGGGAGGATCCTTCACCGGGGGGTAGCTCCGGTTATGGCTGGAGCCGGCGGGCTGCCGTCGCCGGAGAGGAGGACTCCGGTGAGTAGGTTGCTGGGCTTTGAGTGGCGAAACAGGCTTCACTCATGGTCCAAATCTGGCTTGTATGTTCACCGAAATGGGGGGGGGGGGAGATTTGAATTTCAAATTTCGAATTTCTCACCTCATCCAAACCGAAACTCAAATTTCCCTCTTCTTCCAACCTCATTCGAATTTTGAATTTGAATTTCCCTCTCCCACAGTCAGCTGCTCACCTTCCCGAGGTGACCTCAGGCCCTCCTCCGCCGGAGTTCGCCGGAAACTTCATCAGAAACTGCTGGTCACCGGAGGCTCTGTTTTTTGCTGTCCTCGTGTAAAGCCTGCTTCTACTCCAGTCCTTTGAGCACCATGGCACACCCAACCATTGCCCATCACACCCGTTTCCCCGTGGACATCCCCGTGGACATTCCGGGACCGCCGGCGGTGGGGCTGGAGCGAGCCTTTCAAGTTATGACTGCCGGAAACAGAGCATCCTCTGTGCATCACACCTCTGTGCATCCTCAGTTCTTCCCAGCGAATAAGAACCCCTCTGCGTTAACCCTCGCCTGAAACACCACCTTCCTTTGTTGTTCTCCGGCTCCCGGAGCTCCGGCCATCTCCTGCTACCTCCTCTCCAATCCATGACCCTGATCTGTTTCCTCCCGTGAGCTCAGTTGATGGTGGAGTGTGGCGGCAGCAGCCTTGCTCGACCAGGGGAGTTCAGCCACCGGAAACTCCCCCTCCTCCTCCTTGTCACGCCGATGAGCACCCTGACCACAGCTCCTCAAGCTCTCCCCTTAGATTCACCGGTGTGGTTAGTCTTCAAGGTGGCCACCGGCGGCAAGGAGATGAAACTCCCCTTGGTGGGGGAGGAATTCTCCTCCCCCACCAGCCCTCCCTGTTTTGGTGGCTGCCCTTTGGTTGGCTATGGGAGTTTTCTCCCTTTTCTAGAGAGAAGGGAGAGCTCCTCTCTCTAGAATTGGGAGGAGGAAGTTTTTTCCTCAGCTAGCATTCATGGTTCTATGGGTAACCTCCCTAGCCTCTCATTTTTGATCGAAAGGTAAATATGGATATGAAACGGAAAGGAGCATACATCAACCTATGGCTCTGAGGCTCCCACTCGTCCTGTCCGGACCAATGCCAGATCGGAACGGAAAGTCCATAGTGCCGTCTAGAGAGTGAATGCCACAATGAAGTTGGCAAACTACCACTCGTACATCTAGGTTGGTGTTTGCAAACACCAACCTCCATCACGGTCAAACATAGCATGAATACGTACAACCACAATCACAATATCATACAACATTACTACCACTAATGCCTATCTCCATCATCATCATGGGTGCATTTCCTGGATCCGTAACTCAACAAGCTAGCTCCGGCCATGTCCCCACGCCGGCAAACTCCATCTCCGGTAGCCTCCACAATTCATGAACAGCTGGATCAGTCAAGAGCAGTCTTTACCCTTTACTCAGGCCGTTCAACTCCCTGAACAGTGAATCCTCCGGCAGCTCCGGCCACACCCCCTGAGCTCCGGCCATCGGGGACCTCGACGCTTGAAATGATGGGAGATCGCATCCTGATTACAGAGAAAACAGACCCCTGCCCCTTCACTCTCACATGCGCTCACCTTACATGATACCATCGGAGCTCC
Source organism: Hedychium gardnerianum (assembly GCA_038050645.1). NCBI lineage: Eukaryota > Viridiplantae > Streptophyta > Magnoliopsida > Zingiberales > Zingiberaceae > Hedychium > Hedychium gardnerianum. The sequence continues at coordinate 2,832 of JBBUKS010032648.1, read as the reverse complement.
GGCAGATCAACGGAGCTCCGGCCACCGGCAGGAGGTGGTTAACAGATTACAGGTTGCTTACAAGTTAAAAGAAAAGGTCAGTAAACATAAACGCAAATCATCCTGAGGTTCACCGCATGAGCACCTCCCTAGCCTCCTCCCGGTAGTTTCCGGCAGCCTCCCTCCTTCTTCCTCATCCTCATCGCCTCGCCGGACGTCTTCCCACCGGCTGCCTTTGCTTTCCTCCTCCAAGCACCTTAGGTCCACATTTACACCAAGAAAGGAGATTTCGGCAGTGAAAACAGAGCAAGGGAGCTTCTTCACCGGTGAGGAGCTCCGGTTGTGGCTGGAGCCGGCAGGCCACCGTCGCCGGAGAGGAGACCTCCGGCAATTAGCTGTCTTTGGGCTGCTGACTTGTGGACCAGGCCTTATCCACTCTCGGCCCAACCTGACTCAAATTGATTCATACCGAAAACAGGGGGGGAAGAATTGGATTTTGAAATTCAAAATTACCTCCAAACTTCAATCCCAAATTCGAAATTCCCTCTTCTCAACCTCATTCAAATTTGAATTCAAATTTCCCCCTCACTGAACCCTAACTGTTCATCTTCCCCAAGGTGTCCGCAGCCCCTCCTTCCCCTGAGTTCGCCGGAAAAGTCCAGAACCTGCTGGTCACCTGAAAAACTGCACAAACCTTGGTTGCCATATGTAAACTTGCTTCTTCTCCAGCCCTCCGAGCATATGGCACCCACAACCATTGCCCACCTCGCCCGTTTCCCCGTGCACACTCCGGGACCGCCGGCGGATGGACTGAAAAAGGCCTCATCTGATGGGGCCACCGGAGTGTGAGTTTTGGTCGTCGGCACAGAAATGGACCCTTCCAAACCACCCATGGTGAAGGGGAGACCCTCTTTGTTTGCCCTCGTCGGAGTTCATACAATCCTTGTTGTTCACCGGCTCCCAGAGCTCCGACCAGCCCTCTCCTGCCTTCTCACAGATCCAAGTTTCCGGCCATCTTCTCCCGTGATCTCAGTTGGTGGTGGGGTGGGCGGCAGTAGCCTTGCACGACCGGAGGAGTTCAGCCACCGGAAACTCCTCCTCCTCCTCCTTGTCACGCCAATGGAAACCTTGACCACAACTCCTCAAGCCCTCCACTTAGATTCACCGGTGTGGTTGGTTTTCAAGGTCCCCATCGCCGGCAAAGACATGAAGCTCCCCTCAGTGGGGGAGGGATTTTCCTCCCCCACCGAACCTCACTGTTTTGGTGGCTTCCCTTCGGTTGGCAATGGAGAGTTTCTCCCTTTTTTCTAGAGAGAAGGGAGAGCTCCTCTCTCTAGAATTGGGAGGAGGAAGTAGCAACTTGAATCAGCCCTGTCTAGCAGAGACCAATCGCTGCGCTACCCTGTACTAATTGTAGCAGAAACATGTCTTATATACTACTTTGTTCAATTGGAAAATGATCGAAATAATAAAATATTTAGCTATCACTCCATTACTATTTGGAATAAAGTATTTTCGAGAAAAAAGAAGATTTACACCGTTGAATAAATATTCCATTGCAGCCTCATCCCTTGCATATACTACAAAAAAAATATATAGTTATTAAATCACATAAAAACATTCCTAATAAATTAACTATTAATATTCTGCTATAATCATTTTTATATATTCGATATATAAAATAAGAACTTGAGCATGTCCACCGTAATTTAGTATATCGACCAGACACTTAGACAGGTAATTTTGAAAGTTCTCCAACATTTTTTTTCTAAAAAAAAATGTCGTCTCTTGAATTCTCATTGTCAAACAGATAATAAATTGAAAAAATAAATATATAAAAAATTAACATAAAAGATTAAGAAAAACAATAGTTCTTGAATAGTTTACAGGAATGTTTATATAGATACAGTAATTGAATAGTTGGCGGAGAAGGAACAAAAGTTTTATTTAGACTGCAGTCATCCTCAAGGCAACAGAATCTTTACAGGGGTCGTTGAAACTTTGTTCAAGTAATTCTGTAGATTTTTTTTTTTTTTTAATTTCTTACGTGATTTCTCCCAGATCCACTATCGTCGCTTTCTCTTTCTCCTTTCACGCTCCTCCATTTCTCTTCCAGCGCCTCAAACTCCAGCCACGAGTAGCAGCAACCCGCTTTCGCCGCTGTGGATTTTAGTTGTCTCTGATAAAAGTTTCCTGTGTTTTTCCTTATAATATTTTCTTTTATCTCTTTTCACCTTCTTCCAATATCAATCCAGAAATTTGCTCCTCCTCAACAGTAGCGCAGCCATTATTTTACCGCCGCACGCGCCTCTGTGTTTTCTCCTCCTCCTTCCACCAACCGTTGCCTATCGGCGACCGAATCCTCCACGCCATACTGTCGTTTCTCTGTGTCTATTTGATGCAGGAGCATCTAACAGTACAATTAAGTTATGTCATCTGATATGTCTATGTTCCCCTTTGAGTTATAACGAGAAGAAAACGAGACTATCAATCTCCCTTTTGGGCCTTGAAGAAGGACAATTGAGACTACTGACAAGGAAGATGACCAATCTGTGATCTTTTGACGCTTGCGCTCTATTCAAAATATGGACGAGGCGAAATCAACTTTCTAATCGCTGTCGAAATTCTAGATTTAGTCTTTTAATCTTTTCTTTTATTTATTTAAAATTTTTAGGATTAATTTTGTTTTCTAAAAGTTAATTTAGATTTTTTTTTTTTAGAATTATTTTTCTTTTCTGAAAGTTAGTTTAAATTTTATCTTTTTATTAGAATTAGTTTTCTTTTCCTTTTTCTTTTTCTGTTATAACTTTTTCTTATTTCTTAGGCTATTTAAATAAGGGTTCGTACTCTTCT
>JBBUKS010032629.1:0-11002 GCA_038050645.1 Hedychium gardnerianum | reverse complement strand
AATTCAAATCCAATCCAACATAATTAACCAAAAGTCACATTCCCCCCAATTTATCAACACCAATCATGTATAAGCTACATAAACCTAACAATAACTCAACTAAACCAATCTAACAACTAAAATCAAGGTTGTATGATCAACATAGCTCTTTAACTTCACATCCAAATCAAAGATGACATCCAAGAAATTATATGCTTTATCCCTACAATCCTTTTCAAACTAGAATCCATACCAATTAATCCATCAATTTGAAACTCATCAATTACAATTTATTCAAGAAAACCAAAACCCTAATATCTGAAACATACTAACATTTAAATCACTGTTCTACCAAAACCACATCTAACAATATTTATGAACCTATAAACAACCCAACTTATCCCTATCAAACTGAAATTCACAGTCAAGTTAATTACCTACTGTGGAGGTGGCTGGCTCGGATCGAATAATGATCGACGACTGTTGATAAGAATTTCTAGACAAAAACAAATGCTACTGATCGAAGTTCCTATCAATTAATCTATACTAACCAAATGCATACAACCCAATACACTTACCTACCAGTGGTAGATTATTGGCCGGAACAGTGGCTGAGCCCTATTGTTAGTGGCAGCCGGACCCAATCCGAGATGGCCGGAGCTACCTGAAGTTGGCCAGATCTAAACTTCAACAGGGGTCGAAGCTGATCAAAATAAATATAAACAAATGGTTCGAATCCACCCCAAAATTTTGCCGAAAAACCAAATTCAGAACATCCATTAACCTAAAGAAGAGATGGAAGCTTACTTCAATTTCGCCTGCCATCGACGGTGCTCAGGGGAAGAGATAGTCGTGGCTCGCTGGTGGCCTGAGAAATATAGTGGCCGGAGTGTCCGATTCGGTCCATAGGGCAGATCCGCGGCTGACAGGTGATGATCGACGGCGATCATCGAGTCTTTAAAGGATCGGGGGGGTTAGTCGACGACAGCTGTGGTCGGAGAAGAGAAGGAGAAGGTGGCGGGGAGGCAAACTCGATCAGGGCAGAGCAATTTGTCGAGTGAAATCGGGGAGAAGGAAATGAATCGCGAGCGAGCTCGGTTTGGGGGGGGGGGGGAAACTAACTAAGGTATTTATGTTTCCAACTTTGTGTTAGATTAATGAACATTAGGTTAATTGAGTTTATCAATGCCCACTTAAAATAGAATTAACCCTAATTAATTCATATGACTTCGGATTTATCCCCGAAAAATTTCTAAAACTCCCATAAATTTTTCACCAATTTATTTAAATTTCTTTCTAAGGCTTACACTTTATTGTCATATTTAATAGTCCGTGATATGAAGGTTAGTCAAAGGGGTGGTTGGTAGTTGACTCAGTTAATGCCAAGTGGTAAGCAATATGGACTCGATCTGAATTTGGTCAAAGTCAATATCCACATTAACTCTTCTCTTTTAATTTTCATCATAAGACTCAATCGGTCTTCATGAGTCACCAGGTCCTTCAAAGGAGTCAACTGGTTTTCCTTGTTAGTGGTCGAGTCCTTTTAGGGAGTCGACTCTAAGATCATTGGATAACAACAAGAACTCCACCGGGACATGCTGAGACATAAGATGACTCAGAAGATGTATAAGGAAAATAACTCAACGACACCTTAGCAAGGAGGTATGACATGAAACAGTTGATAGAAACCTTTTTATTTCCAAAACTGCCACAGAATACTTTATCTCCTTATGGACACCTTTTTAGGAAAGGATGCATAAGAACCATTGCACCTTGTTTACTATGGAAATTATGGCGCCGATTAACGAAAGAAGGAAGGGCTCCTTATCTTCCAAACGGTTCATAGGTGTTCCTTTATCATGGAGAAATGGACGTCTTTTGGAGGGACCTTTTCAACAATATATAAGGTAGAGGTTGCAGTAGAAACAGACATGTTTTTCTCTTCTATGGTTCTCCTCCTTTTACTTCGTGCATTATTTCTCCATTCTTATTCTTGTTCCTTGACTTGACTAACCGAAGTATGCCTCAGTTCCCTCTTCACTCAATGTTGACTTCTCAAGGATTTCCCTTTACCTTTTGCACTAATTTAGAGTGAGTATTGTTGTGGATTCCTTGACTGTCTTGACCATCTCTCCTGTACGCAGCCAAAATATTTTGGCGTTGTTGTTGTCGAAATCACAGGTGTACGGTTAAGTCATCAAGTAATAAAAATATTGATCCACAAGGACTGTTGATTAAACATTAGTTAAGTCCACAAAGAAAATTATCTAAACAATCTAAAGGTCGTGTGAAAGCTTGAGAACAAGAGCTTAGGAGAGAGAAAGATCCAATGAGAGCAGAATGATCACAGAGAGAGGAATTGGTTTGGGAAGGTGATCCTAGGATTTCGGTTTTATTATGATGCTAGTTGATGTACTATGAATTATTCATCCCTTTACTCTCTATGTTTACATACTTGTAGGGATTCTAACCAAATTACAGGTAAGGACCCGTGAATGCCAAACCAGAGTATTTACACTATTTTCTTCCAATGCCACTAAGTAGAAGAGGTAACATAGAAAGTCTGATTAAAGAGATACCCTCTATCACTAAGGGCCCTTTGATCATACAGTCTAGATTACACAAGTCACTTCCTAACATTGAATTGGTGAAAACCAATTAGACTATAGTTAGCTAATCCTATGTGGAGAATTGGTCTCCCTTTCAAGATGAAATTCTGTAAAATCCGATTAAAGTGATACCCTCTGCGACTAAGGGCCCCCCGGTCATACAATCCAGAGCACCTTTACATGGTGACCAATCCTTCACATCCACATGCATACATCACACACACATTAAATCAAACACAAACAAGACATCACCCACATGGAACAATTCATAAACATATCATTGAATAAGAAAATTGGCAAATCCATAGTTTACACATCAACATCACATCAAAACTACTTCCTATATCCTAGTATCCCAAAGATCTACTCCATAGCAAGGGAGTTACAAGCACAAGACATAAAAAGAAGCATTCTTATAATCCAAACAAAGAATAGAGAGGAAGAAATGCTTAGCAAGATGATTGTCGATATCTTGGGATGAAATCCTTGCTCCGGAGGTGGACAGATCATCGAAATCGACTTTGGAATTGGACCTTATGGGTTCCCTCAAGGGGAAAACCCTTCTCCCATTTGACAATGGGATCCTGTGGCCCTTTTATAGGCGCCCCACGGAATGGAAGTAACACCACACGACCATGCCTTTAAGGCACAACCATGCCATGGCAAGCCGCTAGAAAATGGCACTGCCGAGTTGTGGGAGTTCTGCCTTAAGCTCTGGAAAAAGGCACGATCGTGCCTTGGGGCATGGCCAGACCATTATAGCTTCTAGAATTGATGAAATCTTGGTTGGAGTTGGTACGATCGTGCCTTGGGGCATGACCACACCATGAACCTTCCTGGAATTTGATGATGCCAACTCTGGAAAGGCACGACCATGCTTGGGAGGCATGACCAGCTCGTGAAAGTTGTTGGAAATAGTGGAGGCACGACTGAAGAAGGCACGACCATGCCTGGAGGCACGATCGGGCCGTGTCTCTTGCTGAAAATTCTGGAGATGCTAATGAAAAGACACAGTTGTGCTTGGGAGGCACAACCGGGCCATGGAGCTTGTTGGAGAGTCCTGAAGAAGACACACGACCATGCCTTGAGGCACAACCTTGCTTTTGCTGGAAAAGGCACGGTCGTGCTTCAGAGGCATGACCATGCTATGCTGGTTTTTCTCCCCAAGCTTGTTCCAATGTTCGTTTTGCTCCATTTTTGCTCCAAATTGTATCCTGACAATCAAAATACGAAAAGAGCAGATCTCCAAACAAAAGTAGTAAAAGTAGTCACATAACAATGAAGTAGGTTGCGATAGAGTAAATTATGCTCATGAAATACAAGTAAATGTGCAACAAATAATGCCTAAAAATATGCATAATCTACGCACATCAACTGTCTGTGGGAAAAATCTAAGCTAGGACATTGAGATGGCTGATGATGTTATTCCTACTCGAGGTACTCTCCCTACACTGATGTATTTGACTCAAATGCTTGCTATAGTAGTGCAAGACTATTTTCAATGACAAGACTTTCCAAATGCATAGGCTCCTCCTCCTCCTTTGGTCAATCCAAAAAAAGCAATATCTCCACAAGATGAGCAGTCATATCAATCTAGGGATTCACGGTTACCACCATTTTGAACTATGGAAGATCAACAGACAACACCTTGGCATGGACGTGTGGCCCATCAAAATACCCCTTTTACTCGACAAATTTTAGTGGAAGAGTTACCTGAACATTTTCATCCTCTCTAGATTATCGAGTATACAGGAGCTACTAATCCGGAAGAATATTTGGGGTGATTAAAAAATGCAGTACTTTTGCACCAGTATACTGATGGTGTTAAATGTTGCGTATTCTTGACTACTTTGGTTGGGCCGGCGCAACGTTGGTTTAACAAATTATCCACTAATTCTATTCATTCTTTTGAGGAGTTTAGCCTGATGTTTTTGTAGCATTTTGCTAGTAGTAAGTGTTATCATAAGATGGTTCTCAGTCTATTTTCTATGAAGCAACAAATGAGGGAAACATTAAGGGATTATATATGTCGGTTCAACAAGGTTGCTTTAGAAGTTTCTTCAGCAATATTGGAGATTTTTACAGTGCTTTCTCTCAAGGATTGCTAGAGGGGGAATTCTTTCGTTCCTTAGTAAAAAAATTGCCTACTAACTATGAGACTTTATTGGGCAGAGATGAAATATATATCCATGTGGAGGAAGCACAACATTTTTGCCAAGCTGAAGGAGATTCAACTAAAATCCCTAGGTGGGAGAAAAGGGCACTGCAATCTCCTCCACGACATTTGGTATTCTAACCTTTTGATATCTTTCACTCTTCTCAAAGTAATCGAAGAGAAAATAAGGAAATTTAGTCACTCAGAGAAGATCTCGAATTAAGACTACCTCTCCTAAATCACACCAGAAAAATAGAAAGCTTTAGCATCAAAGTCACAACTGGTTGAACTTGGTGAAGAAAATAAATCTTTTTGTGCTTTTCATCAAATGTATGGACACTCCACTCAACCTTGTTATGGGTTATTAGATGAGACCAATAAAGCTATGGAATATCATCAAAGGCATCATTCTTCTCCTCAAAAGTCTCGAAGGAGCCCTCCAAAATGAACTCGATCCCGAGAAAGAAGTAATTAGGATCAGCGCAAAAGAGCTGATCAAGTTGATAAAATAAAAAAGCGTACTTATGGAAATAATAATAATAAAACTAGATATTCTAGATAGGAAGAAAGAAGGCCAAGAGAATATCCACCTCGTCAAGGTATGATAAATATGATTATAGGAGGAGCAACAGATGGAGACTCGAACAGAGCTCGAAAGACACATAGTCGTTGATTGGAGAGTTATGAAATTGGAATTCAAGAAAGAAGGGGCCAGTTATTTGCTTTGGGCCAAAAGACTTAATAGGGGTAGTAATACCCCCACATTGATGCTCTAGTTATACAAGCAACGATTGAAACTACGACATAGCCTGAGTTTTTGTGGATATAGGGAGTTCTGTCAACATAATTTTGAGGAAGCATTCAATCAAATGCAAGTTGATTTATTTGATTTATATTCCACTTCTACATCTTTATATGGTTTTACAAGACACCAAATTCAACCTTTGGGGTAGATATCTTTATCTCTTTCCTTAGGGAAAGAACCTTGTCGAAGAACTTGTTCTACCATCTTTTCCATTGTAGACACTCCATCTTCTTATAACGTTATTTTGGGAAGACCGACAATGAATGTATTCCATGCTGTGGTTTCAACATATCATCAGAAAATAAAATTTCCTATGGGTGATAAATTTGGAGAAGTATCTGGGGATCAAACTTCTTTTAGAAAATGCAATGTAGAAATGATTCGAGTAGATAAGAAGAAAGCTCAATTAAATATGGGGAAAAATTATACAAGAGCTGAGGTCCAGACATTAGAAGAAAGGCCTACATCTAAATCCCTAGATCACCAAGATGTTCAAAGAAACTTACTAAGATAGCGACAGATTTACCCATTGAGAGTAAGGAAAAGTTAATTTCTTGCCTCATCGATAATAGAGATATTTTCTACTTGGTCTATGAAGGAAGTTCAAGGCATTTCTATGCAAATTATGGAACACAAACTAAATATTCTGAATTGTGTTTAACTTGTTAAGTAGAAAAGTAGGCATTTTGGGGCTGCAAGGGACAAAATTATTCATGCAAAAGTTTTAAAACTTTTAGAAGCTAGACATATTTGAGAAGTTCAATTCCCTACTTGGTTATCTAATGTTGTGTTAGTACTTAAATAGGGGCAAATGGAGAGTTTGTATTGATATTTGGGATTTAAATCAAGCATGTCCAAAAGATTATTATCCTCTACCCCGAATTGATCAACTAGTGGATTCAATAGCTGATTATGAATTTATATGCATGTTAAATGCTTTTCAAGGTTATCATCAAGTGCCTCTTGGCAAAGCGGATCAGGAAAAGGTTAGCTTTATCACTTCAGATGGAATGTATTATTATCAGGTTATGCCTTTCGGATTAAAAAATGCTTGTGCTACCTATCAACGATTAATGGATAAAGTATTTCAGAAACAAAAAGGCAGGAATGTTGAAGTCTATGTTGATGATATTTTGATTAAATCATCAACTGCTAATAGCATGATCTTTGATATGCGAGAAACTTTCGGCACTTTGAGAAGATATGTTTCAAAGCTTAACCCTAAAAAATGTGTATTTGGTGTCAGGAGTGGACATTTTCTAGGATATGTGGTGACAGAAAGAGGAATAGAAGCCAACCCCGTCAAAATACAAGCTCTACAAGGAATGAAGGCCCCACAAAATATGTGAGAAGTTCGACATCTTACAAGGAGGATTGTTGCGTTATCCAGATTCATTTCAAAGTCTGCTGATTCGGGTCTTCCATTTTTCAAAGTACTTTGGAAATCAACAAAGTTCTCGTGGGATGAAAAATGTGATCAAGCGTTTCAAGAACTAAAACAATATCTTGTAAACCTTTCTACTCTCTCAAAACCTATGACAGGAGAACCTTTATGGATTTACTTGGCGTCGACTGAAGGGGTAGTAAGTTCAGTTCTTTTGAGGCAAGAAAATGGTACACAACATCCTATCTACTTTGTTATTCATCTATTAAAAGATGAGGAAACTTGGTATTTTACATTAGAAAAACTTACATATGCCTTGGGATTAACTACTCGGCATTTGCGCCCTTATTTTCTTTCTCACACTATTATTGTTCTCAAGCAATAAGCCAAGTCTTGGCAAATCTAGAAACATCTAGAAGATTAATTAAATGGACCACAAAGCTTGACGAGTATGACATACAGTACCAACCTCGTACTGCAATTAAAGCACAAGCATTGGTGGATTTTCTAGCTAAATTAGTGGGAGAACAGAAGGTGTTTGTTGATGGGTCTTCCATAAAGAAAGGAAGTGGTGTCGACATCTTATTAATATCTCCTCAAGGAGAAGAGATTTCAATAATCATCCGACTTGATATTAAAGCTTCAAATAAATTAGAATATGAGGCCTTGTTAGTAGGTTTGCAAGCAGCAAAAGTAATTCTTCATTCAGACTCACAGCTTACAACACAACAGGTTGAAGGAGTATATGAGATTAAGGATGAGAGGTTACGTCAATATATTTATATGTATGAGAAATTGATGTCAGACTTCCAGGAGGTTATTTTGAAGAAGATACATTGAATTGATAATAGGTGAGCGGATGAGTTAGTTCGACTAGCCAGTGCTCTCACCAGCTGGAAGTCAGAGGAGTTTTTGGTACATGTAGAGTTGATAGAACAAGTAGATCAACCTCAACTTGCAACAGATTGGAGAACTGAGATTGTAATTTATCTATAGGAGGGAAAACTTTTGGATGATCCGCAATAGAGAAAGACCATGATGAAAAAAGCTATAAATTTCACTTTGGTAGGAGACAATCTATATAAATGAGATTTTTCTCGGCCTCTATTGAAGTGTGTCAGTTTAGAGGAGCCTGAATATGTGATGCAAGAAATACATGAAGAAATCTATGGTGGACATGTTGGAGGAAGGACTTTGGCTCGGAATATATGAAGTCTTGGACTCCTTCATGCCCCTTTGATCAATGGGGAATGGATCTAGTAAGGCTATTTCCTCCATCACCTTAGTAGAAGAAGTTTTATTAGTAGCAGTTGATTAATTTTCTAAGTGGACTGAAGTTGAAGCTTTGACAACCATTATTGAAGATGCGATAATTATTCTTTTATTAAAAAAATATAATATGCAGGTATGTAATTCCTTGCCGATTAATTTCAAATAATGGACGATAGTTTCAAGGCCTAAAAATAAGAGAATGGTGTCAAGAATTGGGAATAGTTCAATCTTTTACTTCTATGGCATACCTGCAAAGTAATGGACAAGCGGAAGTTACTAATAGAGAGTTGTTAAAAGGATTAAAGATCCAATTAGATTGAGTTGGGAACAATTGGGTGGAGGAGCTACCAAGCGTTTTATGGTCTTATCGAACTACTCCTCGAGAAGGCACGTACATGACACCTTTTTCCTTGGTATATGGAGGAGAAGTCGTAGTACCCATAGAAATTAGAATGGAATCAGCACGTATAACAACTTATGATATAGAAGAAAATATGATCGAAAGACAATCTGAGTTGGATTTTGTGACAGAGATAAGGGAAAGAGCAGCAACAAGATCATGGTTCTATTAACGACGGATGTGTCAAGCCTATAATAAAAAGGTAATTCCTCATTCTTTCAGGTTGGTGATCTTGTTTGGAAGAAGTTACAACCAGCAGGGGATGTCGGAAAATTGCAACTACGATGGGAAGGACCATTTACTGTTTGTCAAAAGTTGATTACAAGCGCCTATTATCTGACGGATGATGCATGCAAGTGACTTGGACAGCCATGGAATGCTTATCATCTTGCTCATATCGAGTGTAACAGTTTTCATATTTTATGTTAAGTATCCTATAATGCTTGTAGTTCACCTTTTCTTATTAATAAAAGCTTTAATTTAAGGATGATTATGTTGCAAGAAAAACATCCTTTGTCATATTATAGTTTTTCACAACTGCTAGTCAGATTCGCCGACACTCTTCTGACTTGGTCATAATCGTGGATTGAGTAAATCTCCGCAATCTCCAAATCATTTGGGATGGATTCACCAACTCTCTCCAAACTCGAACATAGTCATGGATTGAGTAAATCTTCGCAATCTCCAAATCATCTAGGACAGATTCACCTACACTCTCCAGAATCTAGCTTAGTCGTGGATTGAGTAAATCTTCGCAATCTCCAAACTGTCTGGGACAGATTCACCAACACTCTCCCAACTGGAACATATTCATGGATTGAGTAAATCTCCACAATCTCCAAACCGTCTGAAACGGGTTCTCAAGTTTTGCAAGGCAGAGTTGTAGATACTCCCTTGAGTTGTGATATCGTTTTCATCAAGAAGAATTTTCCCTCTTTTTTCCAACCTCTGTTGGAGGCAAATCCTATTTTATCAGGTTTCTCTTTAACAATACTTACTTTATAAGAATTACACATGAAATATACATTGCATAACAAAATATAAGAGGACGCTGAATATGTAATCATGTAGCAAAATAGTCGAACCACCACACGCAAATCACAGTCATAGTTTTAAATAACATGCTAGAAATTTATAGTCGGGGGAAGTACCAAATTAGGGTTTTGGGATTTGTTAAGGAACATTAGGATGCTACTCCTAGCCCTTGTCTTGGATATCTTGAAGTACTTTCTCAACATCTAGAAAGTTAGTAGGAACTCCGTTGAGGGAAAGCCTGCTTCTTTAAATTATTTTACGACACCTTCAAATCTCTTTACCAAGAATGAAGCAGACTTAGCACCCAAGAGCTCTATAAATTCAGATGATTTTAGTAATTCTTCCTTCTTGGCTAACAACCATTTTTGTTCATCTCTTGCATATTCAGATGTGTAATATTATAACACACTTTTGGATGTTCTCACCAGGAGAGTCAATTCATGGCCGAAGAACACGCTGTCTTATGCTGGGAAAGCCTAGCTAATATCATCAGTTCTTCAGGGCATTGAATGCTACTGGATGTCCATATTGTCACTTCCGTGTGGAGTTCTAGACCACATATATAGTATCAGCAGATCCTTCATGTGGACTACTAAGAGTCCTCCCATTGCATGGTCAGAGTTATGTTAGCCCAAAAGAGAAGGTAATCTTGGCTTGAGGGACTTAAAAGCATGAAACCTCGCTCTACTAGCTAAGGTTCTATGGCGGATATATGACAAGCAAGATACACTGTGGACATGATGGGTGCATAGTGCATACTTACAACATGTGGGGATATGGGTATGGAAGGTCAGAAACACGGACTCCCCACTCATTAAGAAGCTACTGCACATCATAGATAACATTCTGGCATCTATAGGTAGTCCAGAGGCTATGAGTCAAACACTTACTGCTTGGTTTAATCAGAGGTAGGAGGTGTCCAAAGGGCTTATGACCACTTCAGAGATGTGAGGCCTAGGAAGCCATGGGTGAAGATAGTATGGCGGAATTATCTTCAGTCGAGTCATACTTTTACTGTCTGGTTAGTAACACATGGACATCTCCCTACACGAGCCCAATAGGAGTACCTGGAGGACAAGCAATGCACTTTCTACAAGTAGAAGGAGGAGACACTGGACCACGTATTTTTCAGATGTGCTCCTATTGGCAAGCTATGGGAGAGGATCCGTGCATGGCTGCAGATGAGGCTGGAGATGACTACTTACAGGCTTATGCTGAGGACCTTTAGACTACAATACTGTGGCCGCTCCACCATGACCAGGGCACAACATCTTACCATGTCAGAACTAGTGCACCATGTTTAGAGGGCGCGGAATAACATTATGTTTGAGGGGCTTAGATTTGATGCAGATCGAGTCTTCAA
>JBBUKS010032610.1:0-11003 GCA_038050645.1 Hedychium gardnerianum | reverse complement strand
CTCAAAGGGGATTGCTTTGTGGACTTCTTTTTCCTCGTCATTTGAAATGAGTACTTTTGCTTCCTTTTGTTGTACTAAGAAAAATGTAGTCTATCAGCTGCCTTCTCCAAAGGACCATGCCTTGGTAAGTGGGGAAAAGTTGTTGGGTTCTGTGCCGGCCAGCCACCAATGGCTGGAGCTCACTCCGGTGGCCGGAAACCTGCTGGAAACCTCAGAACAACCAAGAAAAAACGAACAGCAGCAAGAAAAAGAAACCCTTGAACTTATCTAAGGACTATAAAGGGGAGAAGAAGACCACCACAACATCAAATAGAAGAAATATGGCAAGGAAAAGATGAGGTAAGGGGCTACCCGGAGACCGGTTTATCAGAAATCCAGAAGGAAACTGCCGGAGAAAACCATAAGAAAATCAGGAATGAGGTTATTTGTGCTGTTTTCTGCATCGTTAGAAGCCACCGCACACTGGAAATCACTAGCCATGCTCATGCCAAGCTCTGTCTAGAAGCCACCGAGGTTAAGTAGTTGATTTCCTGCGTCCAGTGCACACTGCCTGCCAAAAAGCTCACGTCGTTCGCCAGAAACGCCCAGTCGCGCATGCACCACGCACAGGTAGCGCACCGCCGAGGTTGGGAGTTGTCTGTTTTGCACTGCACCGCCACGCCCACCACCCTGCTCGCCAGGTAAACTCCTAGCCACGCATGCACCATGCACATCCAGAAACCAAACGAGGTTAAGGAAAGGTCTGCCGCCCAAGTCACCCAATGAGGGTGCTTGACATTAAACCACCTTTAACCAGTCCCTAGATAGTGCTTTGCCGCCCAAGCTACTCCTTCCACTTGGCACTTGAGTTGTGGAGGGAGTGGGCAGCACCTCGCCGGAGAAGATGGCCGAAGTTCGCCGGAGTTCGCCGGAAAACGCCCCACACAACCAGAATTCTACGGAACTGCCTAGTCTTGCCAAAAACTCACGAACAAAGGCCCTTACCTCACTGTTTTCCATCCAAAAACCTCTGAGAATGACCTCCACTTCCGGTGAAGTCCTCCCAAGCACAGAACTCCTTCTCCAACTACCGGTTAGGGGGAAGAAAACCACCTCCGGCCATGGAAAGGGGTTGTCCGCAGCAAGCTTTCTCCACCGAAGCACCAAGAAATCTAGAGAGAAGTTGGAGCTTCTCTCACTAACCTCTCCCTCGCACTCCGAGAGCTTTTCTTTTCCGAGAAGTGTTACTTCAGAAGATATCCCAAGCGGACAACCTTAGAGCGGACGAATTTGCTAAAATGGCCAGCTCGTTGACTATATGGACGATGGAGGAGCCCGTTTCTCAGAACCTGTTGATCTCACAGATCGAAGGCGATTGAAATGACATGGAGAGCAACTGGAGGACGCCTTTCATATCTTACCTCCGGTCAGGGACTGTACCTCCTGAACCCGAGCAGGCAAGGCTCCTGAAATGACATGGGAAGTGTTCTAATAGTTATTTACGTTCACAATTATACAAGTATTTTGTTTGAGCCTCTACTTTCCTCTTAATTTTGTGTTGAAATGGCTATTTTTTACCATATGTCTAAAGTTTCTTCCCAAAACTAATGATCTCATTCAACTGCTAACATTCATGTAGGAATGGCCTGATGAGAAGTACCCCCCTTGGGCTCATGGTCCAGGATATGCAGTGTCCCACGACATTGCAGAATCAGTGTGCAAGCAACACAAAAGGTGAGTTTAAGGGTATCAGTGCTAACTGTTTAGATGTGACTTTTTTCTTGAAATATTGAAATACCAGGAACAATCTGTGCACTTAGAATTAGTCATGCAGAATACGCCTCATAGTCCATATGTTTCTTGTTACAGTCGGGATTCACTAATTGATAGGACCTTAACCTGCAGATGTTCAAGCTAGAGGACGTTGCAATGGGCATATGGATAGAAGAGATGAAAAAGAAAGGATCAGATATTAAATATTTGAATGAAGAAAGGATTCATATTGATGGGTGTGAGGCTGGCTATGTCCTTGCTCTTACCAGGAACCTCGGGAAATGCTATGCCTGTGGCAGAAATTTCAGGAGACAAAACGAGCAAGATGTTGTGGGGAGTAGGCTGGTTCGAAACAATGTCATCTTGGCTTGAAACTAAGAGGCCGGTTATATTCTTGCTCATTACCAGGAACCTTGGGAAATGCTATTCCTGTAGCAGAAATTTGAGGAGACAAAATGAGCAAGATGTTGCGGGGAATAAGCGGGTTCGAAACAGTGTTTTATTGGCTTGAAACTAACATTGCATTCCTTGTGCAGGGAAATTTACTAATTTGGATGGCAAGATGATGATTCTTGTACCAGTTGCTATTGCCTAAACCAATCCCCTTCGATGGTTGTCGAGCCGCATATTTCAACATGGTTGATGGTTGACTAACCGCAGGATTCAGCTGGTTGATGTTTCTTTGAGATATTGACAAGATAAATTTCTATAACTATGATTTTTGAGGGTGAGGAGAAAGAGAGGTTGTTACTCCAGTTAATATATTCTCATCTGGTTATTATTCGAGGGAGAAGCTGCTTATGTAGTTGACAGTTAAATGGAGAGAGACAACAATGGTCGTACCTTTCTTGTCAGCATAATTACAGTAAAATTCCTTATTTTTAAAGGAAAATTTCACAAAGGTTAATGAATTCTCGGAGCTACGGTGAGGATGCCATGATTTCTTCGGTTCATTCTTGATCATCAGCGTTAGACAGGTTTACTTTGTTACTATATCTCTCCTCTTGCATGTTCTTGAAGTGTTCATGTTGTCTTATAGTTATACTATGTTTCATCATAACTGAATCAACGCAGCCAAAAATTATTGGCACGCCTCTCTACGCTGCTAAGATTCAATGCTACTTGCCTGTTCTAGATCTCTTGGACAGCAACTTGGGTGTCCTACTTATGTTTTCAAGTGGATTTCCAGAGAGCACCAAGGGTCGGTAACACTAGCTCCACCGCCACCCGTTCCCACTCGTATGTAAGTACTTAAGTCACACTTATGTATCCTTTACTAGTAATCCCAACCCTAAGGAGGGACGACAATAAGATGTTGTCTATGGCCATCTGTTTTGGAGCTTGTTTTCAGTGTTTTGAACCAAAGATGCTTCTATGAAGTTTAGTTCACCTTGTAGGCTTCTTTTCTGATGTTGGAAACAACAGATACCTCTCTTTGGAAACCAAATGGAAGGTTCACTAATGGAAGAACGGTTGTGGAAATAGTTGTCAATCTTATCTGTTTTCATATCATTTATCCATTCACTGATTCGATTCAAGCCATTTGTTCGTAGAGCTATTTACTCAATCGTCTCAAATATTCATTTGGCAGTCATAAAGAGTTGCTGATATAATCACTGAACTAAAACCTACAGGTTATAACATGGTGTTGCTGCGCCGCAGCTAGTGTTCATCCTTGGATCCATTGTTCGATGATACACAACGATGGAGCGAATTATGCACCGGGAGACGAGACGGTATGATATTGAACCAAACCTAGTCCTTGAATTTGAGCAAGTACATCCAACATTTTTGAATCAAGTTGACTCACTACTCCAGTAGGAATTTGGTTGAATACCCCACCATCCTTTGCTTCACTAGTTGACTTTGTTAAAGGAAAGAGATTTTATATTGTTTTATCTTTGATTATATTTCAAATGTATATTGATATTATTATTTTGCATTAGTTGCTATACCAACTATAAATAGAAATAATAAAAAGCATTCACCAATATCATTTCTATACTATTGTCCCTTTTTCTGTTCTAGAAAAATATAGAAGGAAATATAGTGATTCTATTCTTTAAAAAAAAAAATTAGTCTACTTTCATTAATTTTTTAAATATTCTTTAAAATGTCTATTAATGTCAAATATCATTAGTAAATGAGTGACTTGAATTATAATATGTTAAAAGTTAATTGTATCATGCCCTATTAAAAAGTTTAGCTTATATTCACGAGTAGCCTAATTCGATTTGAATTGAACCGGGTCGTTGTGTCGGCCGAATTTGTGGTTCGAATCGGCCTAGAGAAAATATCTTTTCCCACTCCTGCCGCTCTCAATTATTATCTTCAGGATAAGATATGCTGTGCCACTACATCCGGGGTCCACCGGAAAAAAATATCGTCCTTGGGTTGGACCTATCAAAAAATATTAACAGCGGTTCCGATTGGATATCCAATTGGGAGATAGGTAGAGAAATAGGTTGATTAGATTTGAGTTCCGCCCAGGAGAGTTCGAGCTCGTACAAGACGCTCGCCGATCGAAGTGGAAGGGTCAGTTGGAGACGTAGCACTGCTTTGGAGGCGGCGAGCGATGGCGGCGGATGGAGAGGAGTCGTGGGCCGCGGCGACTGCTGAGGACGGCCTGGAGCGGCTCATCCGAAACGCCTTGAGCGAAGGGGAAGAAGGGAGGTCGCCTCGCTTCGTCCAGCTCATCCTTGGAGTGACGGGTTCGCCGCCTCAGGAAGCGGCGGACGATTCCCAGCCGGCCGATCGGATCGTGCTATTCAACCCCGTGACTCAAGGGATGGTGGTTCTGCGGGCGGACGCGGCGCTTGTGGCGGAGTTATTGTCCGAGAGCAGCGTGGGCCGAGGCCCGCCGCCGGCGTCCAAGGCGTCGATCGAGGCGATGAGGACGGTGCGGGATGTATTGGGAGAGGAGGAAGAATGCCCGGTGTGCTTGAACCGGCTGGATGGCGGAGGAGATGAGGCGGGTGCGGTGAGGGAGATGCCGTGCCGGCATCGGTTCCACGAGGGGTGCATCGTGAAGTGGCTGGGCATACGCGGGTCGTGCCCCGTGTGCCGATTCCTGATGCCAGGGGAGGAGGACGCCGGGTCGAAGATGGTTGGTGGCGAGGGGCGCGGAGAAGCGGAGGGCGACGAGGTGGAAAGGAGTAGGAGGAGGAGAAGTGGGCTTTGGGTCACCATCATCTACAGCGGCAGCCGGAGGAGCAGACGCAGCGATCTCGATATACCCTCCTCGTCTTCGCCGGAAACATCAGAAGACGGCGGAAGAGACGGTGGCGTTGGAGATATGTAGTCAGGTAGTCAGGTCGGTCAAAACCATTCTTCTCTCTTTCTTTTCCCATCTTTTCTGTGCTTTGCGTTGGAATAAAGATCGATTTTGTTTGTGCTCAATCAAAAACAACCTCATTTTTTGATCCGTTCGAACCATTCTTTTCCTCCCTTTCTATTTGAATCATTTTGAAAGAAATCTACCAATCTTCTCCCATCCGTAACATCGAACTGTTAGATATTCTTGTTGGATAATTCACCATGCTTGGAGTTTTGCTACCAAATCAATTGCTATCAAAATCCACAAAATTGTCAAAGTGATGTGATTTCTCGTCTCCTTCTTTTCGATTGGATTCAATGGAATGATAACGATTGACAACGAACCATTTGAGCATTTTTTTTCTCTCTCGCATCAAACTCTACTCATTCCACATGCTACTAATAATTCTCCAGCACATTGTTGTGTTTGATTATCCATCACATGAATCTAAAACTCAACAAGAACCTGCTGCTGTTCATTTCATATTTTTGTCTATTATATATTGCATTTAATATCTGTAAAAAATTATTATAGATCTATAGCTTTGCTTTCGTCTTCCTTGTCCTTGTGCAGTGCCTTGAAACAGGGCACTTCTCTCCATCTCCCACCCACAGAACATCTCTCGCCTTCTGTTCCATTACTTCACTGCTGAAGCATGGCCATAACATGATAAAATTAGAAGCAAGTTTGCAGCTAAAAGGTAGAGCTTCAGAACAAAGCTTTTAAGGAACAGAATGAATCAAGATTTCATCTTTGGTCCAGCGTGAGGAGGAGGAGGCAAATTGGTAGCCAGGAACGACTTGCCGATCAAATTGGATAAGTAGAAGAGATTGTCGCCGGCAAGTCATCCTTGGCTGCCAACTGTGACCTCATCCTCTCATGCAAGACCTCACATGATCGAACACACACACAGAGTGGTAAAGAATCTGTGTTCTTTACTGTGGCACAAGGAATAATTGCTGAAAAGGGGAAGAACTAGTGTTAGAAAGGGGAGATGCCATTGGTGGGAGGGAACTTTCACAGGAGGAGTTAGCCAATGGGTGGGGGTGGAAGGTGAAGAGGGAGAAGCTTGTGCCGTTTAAATGGACGTGGTGCGGAGTTATGGACCAGTGGAGAAAGAAAGCAAGGGGGGTCTTAATGATGCTTTGGGGTGTCCTAGGATTTGACAAAGCATGGCAGGAGCAGGAACAGTGGCAGGAGAAACCTATGAAAACAATGTTCTTGACCAAGGAGGAAGAAGGATGCAATTGCATAGTACTGCAAATTCATGGTCTCGTACTGTTTTTATAAAAAAAAAAATTCAAAAGTGTCCTTTATTATTATTATTATTTTAAAAGTATCAAGTGTGTGATTGTTATGCTTTTTTATCTTAATTTGTTGGAGGTGTTCATCCCTGTTAGTTGAGGTATTCCTTAAACAAAAGAGTTAAGAGTTGTGAATAAGCTTGCAAAAATCATTGACACTTTACTATCATTTATATAGATGGTTGAGAAGCATTTGAAGAGTATTGAAGATGAGAAGGGGAATGGAGCAACTGCAAAGGTAATATTGAAAATAATGAAGTGAATAGCTTGTTGAAAGGCTTATGCGATTTAGTTTCCAAGACCTTCGGTTCCATCAATTTTTCTATATTTATTTGTTTTAAGGAACTAGGTTTTTACAGTCAACTAGAGTGTTCCTAAGGCTTCATTGTTCATCATCTTGCTGTGTATCCGTGTAAGTATTCTTGTAATGATAACTTTTAGATTCGGAGTGAGGAAGAAGCCATAAATGGTTGTGCTCGGTATCGAATCTTCCGCAAAGCACATCTAATGTTTTCATAGGCAATGGAGAGTCCCATTGAGATTCTCTAGATAAATCTAACTTCTTAAGGTTGTTAGGGTTTGGATCTTTTAGTCTGTTTGAACATGACTCATTTAAGTATCTTTTTTATCATCATAATATGTTTTTAATTTTCACCTGCATTTAGGGTTTTAGGATCACCCAATGTTCAAGATTAGGCCAACCCATTTGAAGGTGTATTGTGTTTGGATCACAATTTTTTTGGACATGTTTATCAAATGGTTACATTTGAATTAGTGTTAAATGTGTGGTTTATTGAGACCAACACTATTAGTTAATCGCCAACCCTTTTCGACAATTGCTGACATAACTGATGATTGTACTACAACGTTTTTTCGGTGACATGGTTCAGTCATATGAGTGTACCGTTAGGCACTCTCCACATAACTGATGATTGTACTACAACCCTTTTCGGTGACATGGTTCAGTCATATGAGTGTACCGTTAGGCACTCTCCTAGAGTACTACACCCGATGTGCCGATCTTGTAAGTCAGTAGCCCTTCAAACCAAGTAACTTGAGCCTATCATGTTGAATCGGATGATCAACTCAACTCATCTAAATTTAGCTTTTCGCCAAACCAGCATTCCTCACAGTAACCACATCATTTTTCTTCTTTCATAACACCTTATAAAAATGACAACGAAGCTTAAACTTAGAGATGTAACATCACTACAACCTTCCTCTAGTTTTGGTGTAATCCAACAACAACATTATAAATACAGCAACTAAAGAGATGAAGAAAATCTTGATTATTTCATAGTAAATAGTGCATAAGCAATCAAGGTGATAAAAAAGCAAAATATTTATCTTAATATTTTTGTTAATTTATCTTAGGATCAACACGGAAGAGATAAATTATAAAAATTAATTTATTAATTCGAATAGTGATCAATGTATGAGGTAGTTCATAAGTAATTAAGATGACAAAAAATGAAATGTTTGTCTTTAGCGTTTCTATCAACATGGAAAAAATAAATTATAAAAATTAATCTAGTTAGTCTGAATAATGATCAATAAGAAGATAAGAATTTAATTACTAATAATTCATAAGCAATTAAATTTACTCATAAGTTTATTACATTTTTGGAAGGACCATACATGAGTAACTTATTCCTATCTTTCTATTTTGCCATTATACTTTATTCTTCAATGTCTCATTCTTTAATATTTGCCTTCTCCCCACAATATTCACTTCTAATGAAAGTCTTTGGAATCACTAAGCTACGAAATCAAGTGTTCACGGAGATTTCTAAAAATATTATTTTTATATGTATAATTATAATCTTTAAGATATAATCTTATCAAGATTGATAAAAGCCTTATTATGATTTCTCGTGATATGAAAAAAAATTATCATAATCTTTTGGATTGACTCGTGGTGATGATGTAGAGTTACCGATAAATAGTGGCTTTGAGATCCGATCGTTACACTGTCTATAGTGAGTTTCAGATTTAGAAGGCAAATGACAAAGTTATTGCTGTGATCTAGAAGGTATCTATTTGAGTGATGGAAAATAATCTCTTGTAAAAAAAAAAAGATTGTGTATGATAAATTCTTTCTTGAAATATTATATTGATGGGAGTTTGATTATCTTTTTATCAATTTTATTTGGTTATATATATATATATATATATATATATATATAAAAGAGGATTCGTATAATAATTTATTGAAGAACAATTGTAGGTATAATAATAATGGTATAAAAATGTTGATGAAAAAAAAGAAAAAGAAGAAATAATTTAGTATAATATTAAATATATTTTTAAATTTTAAAAATGTTTTTATACAAATATTAATTATTAATAAATATGATCAATAAATATTTTAATTTATTAAATAGATAAATTAATTAATAAAAAATTATTAATAAATTTTAGTCAGAAAACATAATAATTACTAATCACTTAGTAAAAAAAATCAAAAATATTCATCAAATTTTATTTTAATTGGTATAAAATTAAAAATTATCGATTAAATTTAATTTTGATCATTAAAAAATTTAATTAAGTTCAATCAAAAATTAAAAATTATTATCAAATTTAATTTAGCTTTTAAAAATTAAAAATTATTAAGTAAAATTTAAAATAAATTTCGATTAAAATTTATTTTAAATTATAAATTTATTAATAAATTAATAATGATATTTTATTTAATAATTAATATATATAAATATATATATATATATAATTGAAGGGCTCCATCAAATAGGAGCCTAGGCCAGCCTACGACGGGAGCCGTACCTCATCACGGCAATGATTTCGCGGCTGTCGTAACCACGTGGACTTTAATTAGATTTTTGCGATCTTTTGACCACGCCGCTAGATTCTTGGCGATCGCAGCTGGGCATGATTGTGGAATTATCTGACCACAATTTCACGTGCTTTCATAAATGCCTGGACATGATTTCACATGCGTTTCGCAATGATTTCACGAGCCACTTTTCAGAACTAACTAATAAAAAAATATAAACGTGCAAACCGTGATTATTTTTTTTTTTAAAAAAATATTTTCAATAGTTAAATGTGCAAAAGCGTATAATTTTAAAGGGTAAAAATCAAAATTTTATTTTGAGAAACATCAAATATGCACACACAAAAAAAATAATCAAATGAGTGATTCGTCATTTTATTTCAAAAATAATCCAATGATTCATCCGTAATGATAGTTATTATAATACATAAAAATTATTTCATATCTATTAAATTAAATATATTTAAAATAAATTTAAAATTTACGTCGTATAAAAAATATGAATAGCTATTACAATATATTTGAATGAATTTAAAATTTAAAATTATAATAATTACATAATAACTTTTATATATTATAGTAATTATAGTTTTTATATATTATAATAATTATTGAATAATTTTTACATAATATAAATTTTAAATTTATTTAAAATATATTATAATAATTATTCGATAGTTTTTACGATAATATTTAATTAAAAGATATTTTTATGATAAAAATAGTGAAAGGATGCTCTTTTAATTATTATTTTTTTTGGAAAAAGAAAGATTCTTTTAATGATTTATAAAATTGAGGACGTCTGTTTTTTATTTTTGGCTTATTTTAAATTAGGAAGCCTTTTTACACCGAAAAGCCGGTTTGTAGTAAAAAATATTAAAAATCAAAATCAATATAAAAACCATAAACGGGACCTAGAGATCAATAATCGACACAATATTTTATGTCACGAAAAACAAAGAGAATAGATACAAGATCCGGAATCAATTCTAATTTTTTAATTAATAAATGGTCTGATGTTTTTTTTTTTTAATCATTTAAAAAATATTAAACCATAAAATGTCACCTTCCATCAATCTATTTTTCTAATATAGAGATATGGACAGATCATCACTCACTGAATGTGATCTCGTACTATATATATATATATATACGTGTCGGGTCTATTAAGACCGTAGTCTACTTATCGTCCACATAAATTTTTATATATTTCTCAGTATCATATTAAAAATATAAAAATTTATTATTCTTTTCACTATCAATAACTTCCACATAATTTTTGTACGGATCTTACATTATCAAATTGCATATTTTTATTTTGAATGAATCCATCGACATTATTAATTTTGAGAAAAATAAATAAATTTAAAATTTTATTACTATTCTTAAAATAAAAATCTCAAACTTCACGTCCATAGGGATTCGAACTTTTTTATTTAACTTTTTTAATTTCATAAATCTCTGCAAATTTTCAATAAGAAATACCCTAAGAAAATGGAAAAAAATAAATTTAAAAAAATTATAAATCAGATAATATTAAATTTGAGTTGTCCAATTCGATCATCATAAAAATAACTCATTACTAAATTTATGGGAACAACTATTCCATTTTGCAAAAGAAATTTGTTGATTTGGACCCATAAATGGCTACTATTCTATTTTTGAGGGGGAAAAAAATAAAAGGTGATTTATTGAAATAGAATTACATCCTATTAAAATAATTATAAGACAAAAAGGGGTTCAAAGTTGCTTCAAGCATTAACATGAAATGAAAGACGCATAAATTAATCTTAAATTTGTCACTTACGGGGCAGTAGTAAGGCAATCAGGTAGTCTT
>JBBUKS010032582.1:0-30846 GCA_038050645.1 Hedychium gardnerianum | reverse complement strand
TTTAACGCTGGCTGGCAACCTAACGCAATCCTCCTCCTTTATCCGGGCTTGGGACCGGCCATGACTAGTTCGTCATGAGCGGAGTTCCTTAGTGCCGATCGCACCCGGCTACGGTCAATCACCCACCGACATGGGTGGGGCAAGGAAAGGGGCGCGGCGCTTTCACACATTCACAACCATAAATTTATCTACTGTTTCTTGAGATGTAATGCATGTTGCTCATGGTGTACTAATCAAGTAATTCTGTGTTTTAATATCATGTGTTCAATCATCAAAGAAGAAATGAAACTATCTCCATGCACTGAGGATAGATATACAAGTGTTGTATACTTCCATAAATCCTTTATGCCCCTAGATTCATTTCTGGGTTTGAATCTTGACAATCTTCAATGCCCACTTTTTAGATTGTTGTTCCAAGTCCCGATGTGCGGGGTCGGCAGGAGATTCTGGAGCTTTACTTGCAGGATAAGCCATTAGCTAATGATGTAAATGTTAATGCACTTGCACGTGGGACTCCTGGATTCAATGGTGCAGGTTTGTGAAGTTTGGCTTCTTACTGGGTGAAGTCTTATCTACTGCAAGGAAATTGAATACTTTTCTATTTGTGCTTCTGAAGCATCTATGTGAAACTTTTCTAAAAGAAAATATACTTTTTTGTATAACTTTAGAGCTTGCAAACTTGGTAAATGTTGCCGCTATTAAAGCCGCAGTAGAAGGTGCTGAGAAAATAAATGCAGCACAATTGGAATTTGCTAAGGATAGGATAATTATGGGCACAGAGAGGAAAACTATGTTTATATCTGAAGAATCAAAGAAGGTAACCATATTGTTATTGCTGTCATATGTTGTATTAATAGAATTGACAGTCTAGATAAATTCTTTCTTCCCTGTATAAATACAAAGGAGGTAACTGGGATGATACCTTCTGATTCAGCTCACTGCTTACCATGAGAGTGGCCATGCAATTGTTGCACTCAACACTGATGGTGCTCATCCCATACACAAAGCAACCATTATACCCCGAGGTTCTGCACTTGGGATGGTGACTCAGCTCCCTTCTCAAGATGAAACATCCATTAGCAAGAAACAACTATTAGCTCGCCTAGATGTCTGCATGGGAGGGCGGGTAGCTGAAGAACTCATCTTTGGCGAAGAGAGTATTACAACGGGCACTAGTAATGATCTCCACACAGCTACAGAACTTGCCCATTACATGGTATTGTGTTTTGATATTTCAACCTGCATTAGTAATTTTGAATACCTACATTTGAAGCTGCTTAGCAGGTGTCAACATGTGGAATGAGTGATGCAATTGGCCCAGTGCATGTCAAAGAACCGCCAGGTTCTGAGATGCAGTCGCGAATAGATGCAGAAGTATGTTTTCTAGCATTTAAAAGTTTACCTTCTTTTAGTTGCCGAACATCTTATATTCTTCTTTAAATTGTAGGTTGTCAAACTCTTACGAGATGCTTATGAGCGTGTTAAACGGCTACTAAAAATGGTCTGTTAATCTATGGCTTTCTTTGAATATATCCTTTATTTTATGTCTATCATGATCTTATTGATCTCCATGATAATGCCATGCAAATTTAAGTAGATGGTAGGATTCTGCCTATTCAAATCCACGTCGACAATACCATACAATCTTCAATACTCGAAACATTTTTACATAGATTAAACATTAACACAGCTCGAGTATTCACTGTGTTACCATACTAAGTATCTTATCGACAAGGAAGAGCAGGACAACAGGCTGGTGATTTTGTTTGCTATGTCCAGACAGACAGTGACATGTTTGTACTATGTGGCATTGCGTTCTATCACGAGACCAACGGATCGGTAGCATCATCAACTTTGTTTTTCGGCTTTTTTCTAGATCATCAGTCCTTTTATTTTGCCTTCATTCGCCAGAGAAATTTATTTTTTAGCTCCTTGCAAGCTTCAAAATTGCATGCATTACTGCAAAGGTTCCACCTTGTCACATAGCCTTCACAGGAATTCACTTATTTATCACTGTAACTTTCAACACTCAATATGATAAAAAGTAGTGTCTCTATTCCGTAATAAATATCAACACCTGACCAATTGCTTTAACAATTCCTTGCAGCATGAAAATGCACTCCATGCTCTAGCAAATGTGCTTCTTGAATATGAAACCCTTGCTGCCAAGAAGTTCAAATTGCCGAACAACCTGAGGAGCTTGCTCTGACTTGAAGGATATCAAAGGATATCTTCAAATTTTTTTTCTTCTGTTTTTTACCCTACTGTAGAGCAGTGCACAGTAAATTCAAACATAGGTAGTAAATTCAAACATAGGTACATATTTATACATGGCATCTATTAATCTTCAGATCCAGCTTTTGCAGGCGACCAAGGGAACCAAGGGAGATCCCACTCCTGGACATGGAATATGACACATTGAGAAGGTGAGGAAAATATGACTATTTTTTTAGGGACAGAATCTGCAGGGGATGGTGCTTTTTTTTTGTTTTTTTGTAATAATATTTTTATTTTATTTTTCTTAAAACTTGTATAAACATTCACCTAAAGAAATAAGACCTAATTCACAATTAAGACATGCGTTATTCTACATTTCCTTTAGTGGTCAATTCTGCAGGTAGTCATGACAGTGCCAATAAATACAGTGGTGAAGACGACAGATTATTAGCCCCACCCATTATTCTACACCATCAACAACAGATTCTTGCAAAAGAGGGCCGCACGTTCAAAATACCAATTATTGGAGTCGCATGGTCCTCCATTGGGATTGCATGTAATTGGCACGACACCATGGAGCCGATACAAACTAAAGCACAGTAAAGCCAAAAAATCTCGGACAATTGTGCTTGGCTTCAGTGCCTATGATGCAATCGACCGACAACCACATTTTTCTAGCTGCAACGCAGTTTCAAACATGTATAATTGTTCATTTACATACCAAGGATTTCGAATTTCTATCAGGATTTGAAAGATCTTGGCAGCTCATCTTGCCACTTACCTTCTCAATCATGAGTTTATGCATCCGGTTGCTCGGTCTTTTCCACCAATTGCTCGCAGACATCAGCTAAAGATTTCAGGTTGCATTTGATGAAGGCCTCCACGAAGTAGCAGGTTTCATCCTTGGTGTTGCCCTCTGGCACATCTACTACAAAGGACTCTATAACGAGTGTGCCTGGCCTTCCATCAATCACCATTGGATGGACAGTAATAATGGAGCAGTAATTCTGTAAGCCAATCAACATATGACAAAACTGTAGCCATAGAAAGGAATGAATGAAGACAAGAAAGGAAGGAACTACTGCATCAGTTCACCTCATCAGACTGCTTGATCATAGTAAAACGACACCAGCTACTTTCAACAAAAAAATATGCTACCTCAAACAAAAATATTCCTGAAAGTAGTAGCATGTAAATGTTTTTTCATCAAACAATATACTTGCACTGCATAGAAGTGGAATAAAGTGCCGGTCCTTTCAATAGTACAGCTAGATGCCATTAGAAGAATAAAATTGAGGATGCTGATTATAATTGCAAGGACTACTAATTGGTGCCAATACTTAGAACTAAGCTGTCTATCTGAATGCAGAAATGGAGAATGAAGAACAAGTCCATCATGTTCTTTAATCACTTGACATATCCTAAGACAAGATGGCATCAACCCACAACTTGAAGATCTTGCTGAATTAAGAAGTTTCATGGCAATATGCAAAGAGGTTGCAAAATAAGACAGATTACAAACCCTTAGTCTGTGATCTCCGCCGACAATCTTGACACTGAGGACGTGCTCATTGTCATCTAGCTGCTCCAATCTCTCCGTGCTGGTCGTCGCCGGAAGCCCCGATTTGACATTGACTTCCCGGACACTGCCGATCTCCAGATCACCCGGCGCCACGCATCTGCTGACGAAGGGTTTGTACTTCTGTGGCTTATCAAATTGTCTCACCAATGACCAAACCTATCATACACACAGAAAAAAATCCAGTCAAATTGCCCTCTTTCAGCTTCCCCTCTTCCTCGTGATTACTGAATCGATGGAATCGAGAACAAAATCGTTTGTAATAACCAAATCCTTCGAGAATATATCATCAGTCATCAGTTAAGCTCGATTCCTCGAGATCGAGATTCAAAATTTGAAAAAAAAAAAAAAAAACTAAGAGTAGAGATCGAGAGGGGATACGAGATGGACAGGAGCCCTGATGTGCTTGACGAGGGTAGAGCTGCACTGGTTGCCTCCGGGGTCGTGCCTGTGGTGCCTCCGCACGTACTCCTCCTCCATCGGCCGCGATCCGCCGCTCTCCTCCCGACGAGTGCGATCCCTTCGGTCTCCGCCTCGTCGAAGCTTATCCTCTTCTCCGATGCCGAACACTGCTGTCTGTTTGTGTAGCTTATAACTGTCGCCGCCCACAGGAAAGGAAGGCCTCGCGGATTAAAGCGGTGGGTCCCGCATTTGGCTGGCCAATCAGCAGCCCGGTAGCGGACGAAGTTATCCATCTACCGAGATCTTACGTAAATATCTAACCGCACGCACTAGATATTTTTATATTTTATTATTAGATTAATTATATTTAAAATACACGATAAATTAATTATAAAAATAATAATTGATCTATCTTTTCTGAACTGATACCCAAATTTACAGATATTAGATTCACACCCTTCGATTTCTCCTATTTTTTTGATGTTCTTATTTCCAATTTACATTGGTGGCAAAATAAAAAATAAAAAAAATATCATCTTAGCATCTTAATGGCCCTCCAGAACCGTCTCATACATTCTAGGAAAGACGTAAATCATACTAATACTTGGATGTTTTGTTCCTGTCTTTTTATATATTAGTCACTGTTCGGGTTGATTATATTAGTCTTCGTGATTTATTTCCTCCGTGTTGATCCTGAGACGAATTGACAGAGGCACTGGAACGAGCGTTTTGCCTTTTTTACCACAATAGAAAAGAACGTAAATCATACTAATACTATTGTTACTCCTCGAGGGGCATTCTCTCTGGGAAATTAATATTTTTTTGATCGATTAATGAGTGTGCCGTCAGCTTGCGACTAAATGGTAGGCAGACCACGATCTCGAAATTAGTCTCACGATAGTGAGAGATGAAGGAAATGTTAGTTCTTTCCAATTTGAGATGGATCCAAATCTAACTAAAATCAATCATTAAGATGAATGACGAAGACTTTGTTGCATAATTTATAATGATAATAGAAATAAATAAGATTATAAATAAATCAAGTCAAAATTAAATTTTATATTATTCAATTTTATTTGATACGAGGATCGAGTCAAATCAAATATAAAATGAATTAAGTCGTTGAAATAGATGTTCAATCTAGTTTAGACTCTTTTTAGAAGCTTGAGTTCAAATTTAATTTGAGCTTGATTCAAATAAATATTATTGAGTTCTCATTCTGAAATTATTTAAAATTTTAAATTTATTTAGTTGATTAATAAATTTAATATTATGAGTTTATTTGATCATTTTGAGAGTTTTTTATTTATTTATAAGTTAGATAATTTTTTTTTATTGATGAATATAATTTATAAGTCTAACTCCATAATGCTCAATAGTGCCCTAAATCTTATAGACTTTTATGACCTTTTTCCTTATGGGTTATGGGGGTGTTTCACAAGTAGATTCATCCTAATATTTAGGTATTTTAAAAATTTTAAAAAATAAATAAATAGGATTTTAGATATTTTAAAAATTAGAAAATAGTATTTAGAAAATTTTAAAATTATATAGCCTATTCATAAAAATTAAAAGAGCATTTTTTTTATTATTTGTGAAAAGGATGTTTCATTTTAAAAAAAATATATATTAAAGGATGCTCATTATATTTTTTTTATCTAGAAAATATATTTATTTTAATATTATTATAATAGCAGCATAACTGTTACAAAGTAGAGTGTGATTATGATGATAAAAGACGAAATGCTCGTTTCAGCATCCTTGTCAGTTCATTACAAGATCAATACGGAGGAGGTAAATCATGGAGACTAGTCTAGTTAATCCGAACAGTAACTAATATATGGGAGAGGACAAGAATCTGACAAATATAATATAATTATAATTATAGTTGCTTAAGGTGTAATAATCAATATTAGAGTTGTTAGATATGTTGACCCATGGTAAGACGAGCTAGATTGATCGATCAAAAATTCATCAACAAACAAATCAAATCTTGAATCAACTCGCTAGCTTGACGGATTTGAAAATTCTCAACCCAATCTAAACTAGGTTATGAATTAGACGGGTCAGCCAATGAATCTATAAAAAAAATTTGAAAAAAAGTTTGAATTTTAAATTCGACGGATTAATCCATGAGCTTATTAAATTTTTTATTTTTATTTTAAATTTTTGAAAAAAAAATTCTTCTCAATCCATGGACTAACTCGAATATGCCATGTGAGGACTTGCTTGGACCTACAATCGGCATGAGTTAGTTTGTTTAGACTCATGTTTAAATGAAATGATAAAATTTTAATTCAAACCACTTAATTTATTTGATTGAGTGAGTTAATCTACTCTAATTAATATACTTCAAGTCGTAATTATTATAATTATTTTAATTGAATTGGAGTTATTTTATCTAATTAAATTTAATTAGGTTGATAAAAATATTTTAATACGATATTATTTTATGCGTAATAGTTTTGATTAAGTTAAAATAATTTTAATTAAGATATTATTTTATTTTTTAAAAAGAATATCCTTTTAATGATAAAGAGTATCTTTTTTTAATTTTTATTTCTAGGTGCATTTTTTTTTTAAAAATTGTTTGCAACGAAAGCCACGGCAGCAACTTCCCCCGCACGTGCCTTCCACGTGTTATTTATCCCAGAGCGGCAAGTGTCCTGTCGAGTGTCCGGCCGTGCTTATTTGGCGACAGATAAGAGAGAGAGAGTGAGAACTTGAGCAGGCGCACGGAGCCACGTCCATGCCCTCGGGCGGCGTTTTGGGAGGCACCGCTCCGCCGCAGTCGTCACTGCCGCCCTTTCCACGTCCTCTCCCCTCGGCCGTCTCCATGGCTGCCACCTCCGCGAATCGCAACGCCCGCGCTCATTCCTCCTCCCCTTCGCCCAGATCTAACCCTAGCGATCCGCCTTCGTTGCTTGTTTTCTCAGGTCCTCACCCTATTTCTCATCTCGTTCCTGGGCTTCATGTTTCCTTCTTCAATACGATTCTACTGCATCTTCGTCTTCGTATCCGATAGACTGTCTTGGAGTAATGCACCTTGAGATTGCCTCAGGTGGGACTGCGTTCAACGGTGTTGTGGAAGAGCTGAAGCGGCTTACAACCAGAGTCGCCCATGTTCTTCCTGTATCTGACGACGGTGGGAGTACGGCCGAGATTGTCCGCGTGCTTGGTACGGTTAGGACCATCGCTTATACTCTGGATTAGTTCTTGTGACAAGGCTATGATTGTGCTTATTTATGCAGCATTCGTGTTTTTCCAATCTTATGCATGTCTCGTAGGAGGACCGGCTGTTGGGGATATAAGGTCAAGATGTTTGAGACTGTCTGATGAAAGCACTTCTGAGGCACTTGCAGTTCGACGATTGCTTGGTCATCGCTTGTCTCGTGATGCATCGGAAGCTAAGTTAGAATGGTAAGCAATCGGCGTTACCATAGTCAAAGACTGTTGTCTGATTGAGCATTGGAACGTATAAGTTTGCTACCGGTTTAACTAGAATTTACTGGCCTAACTAATACAAACTGTTATTGTTGTTGACATCTTGCTTAATCCATTATTTCTTTTATGTTTTTTTTTCTGACAGTGATATCCACTTTACAATCATACCTAGCAAGCCTTTTTTTTTTCCAATAAAAGTTACACTGAATAAGCTAACTCTGCCATACTTTTTCTTTTTCCTGTAAAGTATATATGCAGTCGATAATTTACTTTGTTGTTGGATCCATACTACCTTGAGTTGAAAATTTGGCAGGTATCAGATTGTTGAAGGAGAACATTTTCTATGGAACGGTGTGTCACGACCTTATGGGGAAACAATTCGGGCGTTTCTAGCTTTTTTCCAATATCAGGTGACATAGTATAAACAAGATTGTGTTTCTCCATGGCCACATTATTCTTTGGACATGCTTAACCAAAGGGCCTATTAACTTTGCCATGTTTTTAGATAATGTTTTATTTAGTTAAACATTTATATACCTAGAACATCTATGTTCTCAGTGTGTTAATCAACTTTTAACTTTTCTTTGTTTGATTTTAGTATTCATCTTTCTCTTCATGGTTTTTTTTTGCATCAAGTTGTTCAAAATAACAAACATAATGCAAAACATCACATTGCTTCAGTGACACAAATAAAATATAAATTGACTTTTTGGTGATGGATTGTTGAACTCATTTCTATGCTTGTGAGATCGTTCAACAACTTACTGTGATTCTGTTTTAACAGATCCTCCAAAGGTCCAGTGAATCATTTTGCTTCAGTAATGGAAGGTATGTCTTTTATGCTAAGATCAGAGCCTTTGTTGTTCGTTATGTCGGTGATTGGTGAAAAGATGTTAGTTTGAATATTCATAGGTTACCGCTGGTGTAGTTGGGATTAACATGAAAGTAATTAGTTTAATTTTCTCATTGGTCAAAATTAATAAGGATGATTAGATGAGAACATAGATCACCTGATAACAAAATTTGGAGACTAATGATAACACTGTGGGTTTGTGCCATATATCTTCTATGTATGTGCCTTCTTTTATGCAATGATTCCCTGTTTAGTATGAACTATTTACTTTTTGGTGCTACAAAGACGGAAACCTGAAAGGTTTTTAGTTTCCAACCGAACAGGTTGAATGGAGACCATTAATATATTGTGCATGTTGTTTTATTCAAAGCAGTGGAAACCCACCCCACTGTATTACCATACAAGTCTTTTATGAAGGCCTCCATTTTTGCAAACTAAAGTGCACCTTACCTCTTATAAATGATATATCTAAGAGCACAAATTCCTAATGTCTATGGGCACAAATCCCTCTAAGATCAGATGCATGTTTCTCATAGTTATGCTTAACTACTTTCATGTTGTATGATACATTCCATGCTAAACCCTTGCATTCTGTGTAGAAGCTAAGGACAATGGACAAAAAAATCTAGTTAATGGAGGCAAGATAACATATGATAGCAATTCAAATATGTAGGCATTGTAAGTTGAAGTTCCAACTGAAATGAACCATAAATTATCCTTGGAATTTACTAGCTAATGCTTGAAGTTAGTCATCCATATATAAAATATATTACATGTGTTATTCACTGCGATAGCCAAACTGGATTTGCATATGTGCCTGCTGGTACCCTTGAATTCCAAATTGTTGCTTCTTGATGTTCATAGATTGGTCATGAGTCGTGCTCGTGCTCGTAACAACAATCATTGGATTAGTTGGTCTATGTGATACTTGTCATGGTAATATGGGTGTCATATTTATATATCTCATCTATTCACAGGCAACATGAATCTACTTGAGCCTGGAAAGTTCTAGCTGATCAAATCAATTAAAGTATTGAAGCCCATTTCTCTGTTATGGATAGTGTCTATAGGTTGCTGGTGGCAATTATACATCCTTTATGGTAGTGAATAAATTGATGTTCGACCACTGAATTACTGAATTTTCTTTTACACAGAAATTGAACTTATCATCATCAATCTGTGTTATGAAAGCTGAATTAGTGCACAAAATTACTGAATTGTAAATATTTCAGATTTGCTGCATTTATATGGGCCTTTTAGTGGTTCATATATTTTTCACATTTCGTGGATGTTATTTGAGATCTAATAATTAGTTAAAACAGCTAAGATATAGAGGTATGTTGTAACAGATCGATTTTCTTTTGCAGCATTGGAAATTTCTTCTTTGCTGGAGCGCGTATATTTTTTCAGTCATTAGATGCAGCTGTGTTTTTGTTTTCACGTGTCTCAGATATTCCAAATGAAAGTCTGGTTCTTCCTGTGATTTCTACCAATGACAGATTAACATTGGGATGTGAATTATGGGTATTTGCATTCTAACTTCAATCTTTTAAATCAAGATCTTAATATGCATCATATTGTATTATCTACTGATTTGTGTTTGTTGTTTTTTCTCACATTTATAATGTTTACGATTTTTACCAAGGTTTTAAATTTTAATACTCTTACACCACTGGTTTGAAGATACTCTGGTTTATACTTGCCTTACTACTGTTTTCCCAGACAGAAAATAGAAAATGGAAGAAATAGTCATGTTCTTCTTCTTTGCATCCTTTTCTCTGATTCTTCTGCTGTTCATTATCATTGGTCATGTTAATCTGGATTACCTGGGTAGACATCAACAAATTAGAGTTTGTCTAGATGTAGAAGGTTAGCTTGGAGGTAGGCCATCCACTGATACCATACTGCTAATTATCTTGTGTTCCAGCAGTGTTGAGCATTTGCCTAATAAGGGTAAATCGATCAGTCCAATCTCACCCCACCAAAAACAAATTAGATAAGCTATGGCTTAAACTATTCTAGTAGGGTTGTTCATGACTGGATTGGTGTATAATATCAGGCATTTTCTGAATAAAAATAAATAAATCATGTTAGAAATAATTCATAACTTGAAGATAAAAGTTAAATTATTTACAGCGCCCCTACATATGTTTGCACTATTAAGTTTGCCTTCAGATTTTATAGCATACTAGGTTTCATTCAGTTTATTGATATATTTTTCTTTCATTCCTGGTAATTATGGGGAAAACTTCTTTCTTTCAAGTTTGGTGTAGTTTGCTATGAAGATGTTATTTATAAATGTTTACCTTTTATCCTGTCTGAATTTTCAATTCTTAGGATGGAAGTATTATACGTGGTCAAAACGAAATTTCACACCCAACTAATGGATGCATGGAACCTATTAACAAGGTATAAGTGCAGCAGAGCTTGCCTCTCTAGGTCTGTGCGCACTCTTTTCCTGCCATTTCTTTATTATAAATTTCTTTATCAACATTAGAGATCATTCAAGAGATTCCATATCTTTCTTTTTTATTTCCATTTTGGAAAAGAGGAAATAAATTATCTTTCATCAAGCAATAGATATCACATTTATTACCATGTGTGACGGTTAAAATACTTGCTGTGTTGTAGGTAACATACATGATCATGAATCTAGTGGTACTTTAGATTGTCAGTGGTGTTTCAAAGGGCACATATACGATATCTTTCAACCAAAAGCCTTATAACATTCTATGAAACTATTTATTCTGCAAGATTTCTGTTATTGTATCATTACTATCCTCTTCAGCTTGCTCTTGTTCTGATTGGTTCATAGCAACATGTAATACTGGTTCATTGTCCATCAGGTTTTCTTACTTGGATGGGAATGAGAGAAAAAAAGAAATGAACTAGCGTGGTAGATTTCTCTAGTTTATTTGGAAGGAAATAGAGGAGGAAGGAATTTAATTCTAATTTCCACGCAAAGGGGAAAGGGTGGGACAAGTTGTTTAACTGCCATCCTAACTTTTGGTTCAGTTAGATCCATAATATGTAATAAAATGCCAGAAACAAATAATATAATCCCCTATTAATCTAATGGTTGATGAAATATTGTATGAAAGATTTATACTTAACTGAAGGTTAATTGTTGGGACAAATCCGTTTTGATGATGATGAGGATGATTAAGGTTGATTGGCTGTTCATACATACATACTAATGTTTTTCAAAGGAAATGTTCTTTTTTATTGATCTCATCCATGTAGACATATGATATCTCATTATCTGCTTATCTTCCTCATATGTTCTAGTTTTTTTTGATGGTTCTGGATGTTTAAGGCTTTAATTTGATCACACCATGCAATCTTATTGGATTTTATTCAATTACCATAATTTTTATTATTTACGTTTGAATCCACTAATTTTTGAACCATAGAATCACCTAGTATAGTTGATGCATCACTTATCTGTCAGACCAGGATAGCCGTTCATCTTTTAATTGTTTTATGGATTAATCACATGTTACTTGATAACATGACTTTTGTCCTTGTGATGCTTTAATAGTTATAGGGATTTTTCTTCCAACCAATATCTAGTGCTTTGTATATGATTTTCATATGAAGTTGCCGTGTCATGTTTATCTTGAAACATGACTTTTGTCCTTGTGATGCTTTAATAGTTATAGGGATTTGTCTTCCAACCAATATCTAGTGCTTTGTATATGATTTTCATATGAAGTTGCCGTGTCATGTTTATCTTGATGGTAATTAATGCCTCTCCAAATGTGATTCTATGTATCCAGTTAAACTTTGCTTACTTTCCAACTTCCACAGTGCTTTTGTAAATGACCTTGTTTGAAATTATTTGGTTCAAGTAATCTTGATCGGAATTTATTGGTTTGCTTCTGGATAGGATTGTGCTTCAATCTCAAGACTGCCTTCTGGAATTAAACGAGTCTTCTACATGTCAAGTGAAGGTTGCAATTTGTTGCACGAGGTTAGTCCTATATCGTCCTATATCCTCTTTAGATGCATGGAGGGTTCATCCTATGGGTCACCTACTATTTGAACCTTTGTTTTTTCCTAGTTTACTTGCAATCTGTATGCTGTACATGACATGATATATTTCAGTTAAATGTATGCCACAATCTAGTGATTTTTTAGTTCTGTACTAAGGCCAAGCAACTCTTTTTTGATTGTTTCCTATGACCAAAAAGAAAAGATTAAAGTCTTTTCTAGTTATCCTAATTTTTATGGTTATAACTTCTGGTCTTTCTTGCCCTATATCCAAATGCCATGTCAGTCACCACTAAACAATTTTTTCTCCCACTCATTCCCTATTTATTTATTTAGATGAGTTAACTTTTTGATCCTCAAAGGAATTATTGTCATTTAATATTATCAAGCATTGAAAGGATTTCTTGGTGACTGGCGATCACTCTTTGTATTACCCATGTGGGGACATATGTGGCTACTATTAAAGGATATTTAAAATCTTTATATTGAGAAAAATAACAAACATATATCAAATAATGAATCCTAATCACTCCATTCAATTCACAATTCCTAATAATTACTTTTTTAATCGTCAAATGAATTATGAACTGAATAAACTTTGTTTCCTTTTCATAGCATAGATGACTTACTAACCAGCATAAGCATGAGCCTACCACTTCTATGTGCTTGCGTAGCGCCGATCTAGGTGCTCCCCTGACACGTAAACTACTTAAGGGATCACATATCACACATGCGATGTGTTCTCGTCTAAAATGCCTAGGTAGTTGCATAGAGGAAAATGGAGCTTGCCTAATATTGGATGAAACTAGATTACATATAAGGTTGATGCTTGTTTTTAGATCACTAGTTCTGACCAATATTATTCACGTTCAATTTTCCTCTAGGAAGAACTCATTTTGAACATTACTGGTGTTATGACCCAAATATCTCCCAACTCTAATTCAAAGGATGGGATCGACTTGCCACTATGACAATTCTATCAGTATCATTTATGCTCACTGTTGGTCCGTATGATAAAGGCATTATAAAAGCATGCACATGACATAACCTTTAGCCACCCAACAACATAAGCATAAAATAGTAGATAAACAAACAAACTTTTATGTAGACAATGCCACATTTACTAACAATAGCAAACATAATCCAGAAGAACATAAATGTAAAGAGAACAAAAAGCAAATGTTGCCTCTGAAGTCTGCATGAGAATTCCCTTGAAATCCAATAGCTATATATGCCTTAGAGCCATCACCTAACTATTTTATTCTAATACCTCTAGCATTTACCTTAGGAAATCTAGAGGCAAAAACATAAGGAATGCCAGTTAGGAAAGTAACTGGTAAAAAATGCATCAGTATTTATGTAGCAAGAAGTGTTAACAAAAAGCTAATAGGAAATGGACTAATATAGCAAATTATGCAGTAATTTTGTCATCATCATACACCATGTTTAATAATTTAAATAACTTATGTTATCAAGTAAGCTTGAGCATAGTGGACCTGTGCGTTATCCTACGCTTTGAAGCCATGAAGAGGTACACCATGTATGCTGAACAAAGTGAGGAGTGCTAATTGGGTAGTAGATCCACTGTGACCCTCTTAATTTTTTACCCAAAAGAGTAACTATGAGGAAGATGACAATGCAACTCTCCAGTGTGATTTTTTGTTATCTGGATCTCAA
Source organism: Hedychium gardnerianum (assembly GCA_038050645.1). Taxonomy (NCBI): domain Eukaryota; kingdom Viridiplantae; phylum Streptophyta; class Magnoliopsida; order Zingiberales; family Zingiberaceae; genus Hedychium; species Hedychium gardnerianum. The sequence continues at coordinate 16,681 of JBBUKS010032582.1, read as the reverse complement.
CCTAGATTTTTCCATACATCTCAATCCTAAACACAATCAAAGGCTATGAACAAAGGGAAGGGGAAAGCTCCTTCAGTAGCTACCAAAGCTAGAATATCTTCAATATCAATTATACAGAAATTGGTCGATAGGAGAAACGACAATTGGTATGATTAGGTATGATTATTTTGATCTTATTAATGACCAAGAAATTGATGAAAATGAGCAGACTTCATCACCTTTGCTCCTATTGTCCTAGGTTATGTTTGAAATGTTGATAGCGATTTTTGATAATAGTGCAACTGATAATGCAATAGATGATAGTGAAGATGCATGGTATAAGGATGGAAAATCAAATAATTGTGTTTAGGGTTGAGAAGTATGGTAACATTTATGCCAAGATCCATAACAGAAATATAATGGAAGGATACATTATCATTTTCTTCCGCACCTCTTACTTGCACCTCTCTACTTTATTAATTTAATAGCTTTAATGTTATTAAGTAAGCTATAGAATAACAAATTTGTGGGTTATCCCTTTAGCTCCAAAGCCATAGAGAGGTTCATTGTATGCACTTATTATAGATAGGACTAGTATAACTAATGAAGTAGCACATCCACTATGGTCATCTCAATTTCTTCTATACATCTCAACCCTAAACACAATCAAAGGATGACAAAGTGAAAAGAAAAGCTCCAATGATACTAGCAAAGAGAAATATCTTCAAAAACAATTTGTCGGAAGCTTACTGAGAGGAAAAAGAACAATGGGTAATTAGGGACAATTGTCTTGATGTAATCCATGAGCAAGAAATTGTTAAAAGTGAGCAGATTTTGTCCTCTCTGATAGTGTTATCCTATTTAAAATGGTGGTAGTGACATTGATGATAGTGGAGATAAATCAAATGAAATTAATGATTATTGAGATTTGCAAGTGTAACTTTGTTAAGATTTTTTAATTTTTTTTATAGATTTCTTATCAATCTTCCTACTATGATTCTAATCCATTATATGGTGATTCAAAGCTCAGTGACTAACCTATGAGTATTTGTAACATATACTTGTGCTTATTTTAATTGTGTCAGTCTAAGTTTTAAGTTTTATTCTAAGTGGTTAATCAAGAGATATATTGATGAACATGTAAATGAATTAAATTAAATATCAAATGATAATCAAAGAAATATTTTATTTGGAGTTTAAAAATTATAGTGTTGATCTTAGTCGAACTCTATAAGAACTGATGCTCCTATCTAATGATCGACACTCATTTTGTTCTTAGTAAGGTACAACAATCATGAGTAGAGAGGCATCTTATATTTTGATAACTTGTTTCTTTAAATTTTTGATTCAATTGACTCTCTAATTCTTATATGCTATATTTTGATAGAAGACGAGCCAAAGTAAAAGAGATTATAGGATTAAAATTCATCTAAATTCATCTTGGTATGCTTGAATTTAGGCATGGTAGGATATATCTATGTTCATCTTGGATGCTTGAGTTTAGGCATCATAGGATATCAAACTGTATTGATTCTGGCCACGGTCCAAAATTTTGGCTTAGAATGATAATTTAGACCTCGATTGTAGTTTGTACAATCTTAATTGCCTTAATTTCATTTTTTTAATATTCAGTTACTGAATTATTCATTTTCTAAAACTCTTTACCTGTACCCACCTGCCTGAAATTTTGAAAAAGCAAGCAATTTTATTTTACATTTGAAGGCACATGATCTTCATAAGAACACATGGTTACCTCTTTGACTAATATACTGCTTCTACTCTATAGATATAATATTCATTAATTTTCCTGGCCAGTTTAATGGTTCATTCAACTCAAGGAGCTATTTATCTTCTTTACAACTAAACTATTGTTAATTAAGATCTACAAACAGAAGAGTTTAGCACACCAAAATAACCATTCTCGTGTGTAGGTTTTCCCTGCAGTCAATCCTACTGTTCTGGAGCAGTTGGGGAAAGTAGATTGCATTGTTTATGCTATGGGCTCGCTTTTTACCTCTATTTGCCCTTCATTGGTAATGAACACGTAATCTGTTGTCTTGTATTTTTTTTTTTTCACATTCAGATCATCTGTGATATTGATCGTCTTGATTTGTCATTAGGAGCAATTTCTATTTTGTTTTATTCTTATAAACCATACTCATATCTGAACATACAGATAGGTGATTACTTGACTCAAATTTTTTCTCTGTTGATATTGGTAGACTTGCACTAAGATTGTGATGTTTGGAGGTTTGAATTCATGTGTAAGCTTGCATTACCAACAAGGCTGCAGATTTTTTAAATTCCTTCATTCTACTTGGACTGATCTTTCAACTAAGATTTTTTAGAGCATAGTAATAGACCTTGCCTGCTAAGCATTGTTGAAGTTAGACCCAACTTACATTTGTTTGCAACTATGACAACTGAGATGTTATTGAAATTATTTCTAGCTCATGGATGTTGTACTTGCACATGTTAAATAATTTGTGAAGATCTCCTAGAGCTGTTTTAGTTGATTGTTGGTCACATTAAGGTTGCTGCAAGGTAACCGAACTTTCTTTTTTTGTTGAGCAACTACAAATGCATTTAGGGGGTAGGTTCTCAGGACTATAATTTCTTCAAATTTTCAGCACTTTTACATGGCAGTCTGTGCTTCTTCCTTTTATTTTTTTTTACATGGGATTAATGAGAATTCACTGTCAGACAAAACAGGGTATAATTTCTGTCATTCACACACAACCTATCTCCAAAAGAATTTCATGACTCATAAAGAAGTTGATTTCTTTTCTGTAGTCCCTTTTTATTCTATCTTAGTTCTGTCCCACCATTATCAAAAGGAACCCAGGCTAGTTATGATACTTGGACTCGTTGTCTGCCTCTTTTATACTCATATTGGGCACTAACACTCCGAGTTGACACTGGACACTCCAAGTTGACACCCAACAGTCCTGTTGTTTACATAAATTTTTGTAGTAAACTGTGTTGGACACGGATCCTCAGATTTGGGTCCTACTAATACAGTAGTTGAGTGCCTGGGCACTAAAAAAGCAGAGAAGAACTTAATTGCCTTAAATTTGTCAGACGGGCAGCTTCAATTAGGCATCACCTACGCCAGTATTTCATGAGCGCTGCTAGCATGGGTCCTAGTGAGGTTACTTGTTTGCCTAGACATTCTTTTGCTAGTAAGTAAAAAATCTGACTAGCTAGCAGTAAAACACACCATTTGGGGTAATTTGCAATGCTATCAACATATAGCTTGAGCAACAAATTTCTGTCTTCAACATAGTACTCTAATTTAGTACACTTCTGAAGAAAAAGTGTTTTGATGCAAACTTCGTGGAAGTTTGAGGATCATAGAAATTTCCTTATTTTCCTTGCTTGTTTCATATCTTTTCTCTACACCAATAATTTTATTTTCTTCAAATTTTCTCTATTTAATTTCTATTTCAAATGTGTATTAGTATAATCAGAAGCTAAGAATGCAACTCTAGCATTTTATGAAAAAATTCTCCTTAATCGACACTTTATCTATGAAACATAAACATAACTTCATGTGGAAAACTAAAAACATACCCTATCCAACGTGTATTTAATGTCATTGAATAATATAATAATCAACTTACTCTTGAACCTATATATTTATCATCCTATTTCTTTCTCAACCCTTTACACAAAAGAAATAAAGCTTTAAATGTCTTTCATAACAATTAAAACATACTTGCATCACTTGCATCTAAACTTTCTCAACTTTAGTGTTTTAATTCCGTTATCCATTCTTAGAGAACACATTGCTATCTTGTCAATTTCATGATTCCCTCGACCCTTGAATTCATAATATACTTATTGCTCCAAATGCTTGTTAAGCAAATTACTCTAGTTGCTTCACTTCTTGTCCCAGCTGGCTGGACATCAAATAATTCCTTAAAAATTCCAACACTGCTTGTGGCCATTCTGATAATTTGGTGAAGCCTCTATCAAGGTATTGTTTTAGATGATTTAGAAATTAAATATGTTAAAGTGATTTGATTTTTTTTTTTTTTTTTGGAAATGAAATGAGAGGGAATTATAGGCTTGTTGGTAGTTGGTATACTGCTTAGTGATGGTGCTATTCTATTTCCTCATACTTCGTGCCTACTGCCCAATAACCTATGTTCATTTGTAGACTTCCTGAGTTAGGTAGTTCTGTTGTTCCCTTATCAAATTCACACAGTTTGCAGCAATGAGTGGCAGTGTATGAAATTCAAAATCTTGCATGCAAGGCCATGGTAGCTTAAAGCGTTAAAGAACTTCTAATGACATGGTTTCATCCTTAGTTCATATTGGCCTGGTTTCATTTTTCGATATAATGAGAAACATTACTTCATTTATAAATGTAATATTACTCGTCTGTTCAATCTGTACATTTGATTTAGAAGTAATGTGGTTAGTTCTATAGATTGATTTCCTAAATTATTTTAGTGGCAACCAGAAGCTTTTGCCCGCCATTGGCAATGTGTGAAAGTTCCAGACTTTGCTTATGTACTTGGTGTTGACACCAGAAAACCATGTCAAGTAGAAGCCCAAGCCTACTTATATTCATGGGCAATTGGTTCTTCTAAAGCAAGGGATGTTGAAATGGAATCCTTGACATGAAGTTTGGACTACTATTGATCACTTCATGCAAAAGAAGGAATTCATTCAGTATATTGTTTGCACTTTCTATTATATGTTGTTCTATGCTGTAATTATTTTAAAACACAATTTCTGCAATTGACATATTGGCACACCAAAATCTCTTTGTATTTCAAACGTGGCACATGTTTGCAGGTTTTAAACGGGATTGGTGAAATTATTGCCTCAAGATCTATTCCCAAGGTTGTATTCTCTCAACATAAAATGAGATCACAATTATCTTGGTGATGTTTCCCTATGCATCATTTCTTTGTGTTCAAAATATATATTTTTCTCATGGACACTTTAGTCAGCGTTCTCATTTTGTAGTTCATGTGATTAAGGCAGTTTATATGATTTAGCTTCCAAGTAAACTGTATGTGTATAATTATTTCTAACCATGGTCCTTATCTATATTGATTCTCTTGTATGAAATTCAGGTGCATATGCCTATCCTCAATATTGTTTTTCTGGAAAGTCTCTTTGTTAGGTGCATACCAGGTAATTCCAGGATAGTTTAGAATCGTGTTTACTGGTATCAATAACAAGTGCTTAGAGTGCAGTAATATACTCCAGTTGGAACATACCCAAATGTTTCTAAAAGCTTTGTTCTCTAAATCAAATGTTAGCATATGACGATATCCTTGTAGAAAGATTTGGTTATCTAAAGCACATTGGAAGGTAGGAATAGTTTATACACCCCAAAAGAAAATGGATGATGTGTTTTTCAATAGCTTAGTTTAAGCATATAATCTGTCGGATGCCTTTCAGAAAATGTTGCAAGACATTGCTGCTACCTTTCAGTGTTAAATTAGCAAATGTACTATCGTATTATTATATCTTAAATTACCAAACAAAGTCCAAAACACCAACACGATGCGAGATTTTGAACTTTGGGTTGTCTCGTATCTACAAACAACTACTCATGATCTAGAGAAATTATTTTGTGAAATTGTAAAGTTATGCTTCTCTATTGCTGTGGGTTATCCAATATTTCATAATCAAATCCTCTAGAGTTGCATTGCAAGATGGTAAATAGAGCTGTTTTTTTAGTGTTTAACTGGAAATACTGTGTTTTTGAAGGTTACTGAAAACAAATTGCAGATATTTGATGCAAGATAATAGATCACTATTCCTGGTTTATTGTGGCATCCAATTGTATAATGAATTAGGGAAGTACTATTTCACAGCTTGTATTCTCTTAATATAAAAAATGCTTCAGCTTTCGACTTTAGAATTCATGCACTTGGCAATAGTTCTTCCAAATGATTTGTGGCATATCTTATGGCTTGTGGCCTGTTGAATGTAGGCGCTTTTGTTGAACGGTATGCATGATAGGGAAACTAATGGCTTGTCGGCATCTGGCTTTGTGACGGCAATTACGGATGCTCTAAATCGAACATATGGAGATCCTGGAAAAAGTTTAAAAAATAATGTAAGTCTCTCAATTTATTGCAGCTCGTTGTATTTCCTCCGATATTATAATTTTATTTATTCCACTGAAATGCCATTTGAAGAGGCACATAAAGACATGGTTTTAAAATTTTGATTTCGACCAGTATAAACACCCAATACGGTTCGACATAGGTCAAACAATGTTTGTACTGGCTTATCCCTCTGATCATTTTCCACTTGATCTCTGTATTTATTAATGTAAGAAATACATTGATTTCATAGTCAACATTAATATTATTAAAATAAATAATACATTAATTTCATAATTGTTACATCACATCGAAACAATTTTAATAAGTATGTTAGTGGTCAATCATAATTGTTATGTTTGCCCAATTTTAAACAGTGTTCTTGCTCACTGTACTAGTTCTATTATATAGTTCAGTTGTCCCATATCTAAATTTATCAGTGCATCAATGAACTTTGCTATTTGATCAACGCATTAGTTAATAACTAAATCTATCTGATTCCCAAGATGTCTGATCGATTCGATCCACAAAATTTCTGTTTTGGGGAATAATGTTGAATATTTGTACATTTTGTGCAGCCATTTGACTATATCAATGCTCTCTTGGTTCCTCAAGATGGTCAAATCCCAATAGATCTTGAATGTTTGGCTGCTCAAGGGATCTTTCGGGTGGTATGCTTTTCAAACAAAATATTTGTCACAACTTAGAACTTGTTGAAGTAAAGACATACTGTTTCAATTCCTATTTTATTTATTTATTTATTTATTTATTTATAAATTGTTTATGTTATTACAATTATTATACGCGATTGTAAGTTTTGTGTTCAACTAGAATCGCTGCATCTCACTTGCAGGTCCGTGTGGATTGCATACATGATCCCAAGGTGGGAGCAGTATTCGAGCCCAGATCGCTGATGAAAGCTCTTGCCGATCTGATACTAGAATACGAACAAACCAATCTCATCATGGAGAACGACCAGGCATGTTGAACTGGATACTATTACGTGTTAATCTTGCGTTTTTATTTCTTCTTGTCAACTAAATTATGAATTTATTTACTTTTATTCATGAATTATAAATTTAGATAACATACGTTTCAGTTCCGACCTTAATTACATAGCTCCAATTCCTACCTAACATGATCCGTTTAATTAAACATGAAGGGTCAGTTAAATTGATTTAGCACCATATTGTTTGTATTATGTTTTATTGATTCGTTTAGTAAATGAAACACTTCCGGGTAATGCTCCCAGAGACAGCAGAATTGATACTCCTATCTTGCTAAGGTGAGCGATTTATCTTTTATCACAAATAATAAAGTATTTAAAAAGAATAAATAAGTACCTTGGGCACTGTGCAGCAGTAAGATGCCCCACGATCTCTCCGACAATCAAGGTATTCTCATGCAAGGCACATACTAGTGCTCGAAACTTGGATAAAACTGACTGTTTGGTGAGGAATTAATGTGCTTTCAAATTTATCAGGTGAACAAATCAAAAAAAAATCGTTCACCTCTAAAATTAGTTGAACCAAAAATCCAAATGCAGATTACAAAAAAAAACAAAAAACTAAACTTAAAAAAAATAAATAAGAGGATTAAAATTTGAATTTCAATAAGAATAAATACTCATTTTTAAGCATGTAAAAATTATATTTAAAATTTATTCGGTAAAAACTAAAGGGAAGATCATTTACCTTCGGAATCTGAATTATTAAAAAAAATTGAACCTTGTCAATTATATATTCTACCAAGCGATGAACCAGCTCAAATTACACATCAGGAGTCCAAATCGGCACAATCGGAAATGAAATGCTCTGGTAGGAAATTGAGTCATTGAGGTTTTCTGAATGATTTATTTGAACAAGTTTTGAAGGCTGAATTGGCCCGCCCTCTCAAATTGACGAAAACAGGACATGGAGACTCTACCGGCTTGCAGCAGCAAAATTTGTGACCGTGGAAATCTCATTAATTTTGGTTAGCGAACTTGATCCCCTTTTCTATCGAGGCTTTCAGTTCTGGCTTAAGATTTTCCAAGCCCTCTTTCTCGTAGTCAGACAGAGGCCCTAGTCCGAGAACTTCTTCCACTCCATTCTTTCCCAACCTCACCTGCACGATGACAAGAAGAATTAGTGCGCGTGCTAGAACAAGATATACGACACACTTGCTCAACATTCCAGATCTAAGAGATTGATTAGCATAATGGCTTTTTAGAGAAAAATAAATAATGAAAAAGGATTGAATTTCTTCCCTGGAGTTTTACTATTTTGAATTCCCCTCCCAGTGTCACTATATCACAAGTGTTAAAGGATATTTTCTAACAGGCGCATTAACATTTCTGCCCTTTTGAATTCACTATTATGATGATTGAGGGGATATGAATAAGAACCTGATGCAAAGATAAAATTGCTACCACATGACCTAGGTGTCACGGATTCAAGTCTCGGAAACAACTTCGGGATTCTATATTAGTGGGAGCTTTATGTACAATAAACTCTTTCCGAGATCCTATATTGGTGGACACTTAGTGCATCGAGCTGATTTTTTATTTTTGATGATTGTAGGGTATATCTCTTTTGAAACATTGAAATAGAAAAAGGAAAGCACATGTCTAAATAACCAACAATGGCTTCTAAGCTGCTGAGAAGATCTACATTCTAAACAAAAAATGTGAAAAAGTATTTAACGATTTCAATGATTTGAAACCATACTATTTTGAATTCCCCTCGCAGTGTCACTATATCGTCATGGATATTCACAGGTGCATTTACATTTCTGCCCTTGTGAATTCAATATTATGATGGTTGAGGGGGATATCTCTTTTGAAACATTGAAAGAGAATAAGGAAAGCACATGTCTAAATAACCAACAATGGCTTCTAAGATGCAGAAGATCTAGATTCTTAACAAAACTACGAAAAAGTATTGGGCAAAAATCAAAAGGGCATCTCATTTTTTCCGGATCATCGATTGAAAGAGAGCTCTTTTTTGATTTTTTTTAATTAAAAAGGTACCCCATCCCACCAGTTCTCCATGTAAATGATACAATTGCCCTCAGTATCTATGCCACAAGCACTAAATACAGTATGATTTGACTTGTTCAATAACATTCATATTGCAAGAGCTACAACATAACAACTACATATTGTAGCCGCTACAATTTCGTAACTGCTACAATGCATACCTAATGTAATAAAAATATTCACGTTATAGCAATGCTACAATTTCATAGTGTAGCTACTACAACATGGATTCACGTACACATTCATGTTGTAGCAACTATGATTTTGTAGTTGCTATAATGTGGATTCGACCTGCTCACCTAACATTCACGTTGTAGCAGCTACAAACCCGTAGTTGCTACAACGCGCCTGATCAATTCATGATTTAATGCATGTGGCGGGAGCTTGCGAACAATTGTATCATTTTACAAGGGGTGTTGATGGGGTGGGACGCCCTTCTAATAAAAAAATCAAATAGGAATGCCCTTTTGATTATTCCAATAAAAAAGGTCATTTTTTTGATTTTTGCCCAAAAATATTTAAGGTTTCAACACTTGAATCAGGGTACATTAATAAGCAAGGATCTGAAGCCACACTATACAAACTACATTATATCTATAATTGACCTAACCAGTTGAAAGAATTAACCTTAGATGCAAAGAATGGCAACTCTGTAATGGTTGATTGCACAAATGAACACTCAACAACGTCAGGAGTGCCATTAAGACCTTTCAAACATGCATCTGCAAAAATTGCTCCTGCGTATCTGCATGATAATCTACCATTTAGTTTCAAAGAATAAATTTTAACGTTTCGCTGCAGCTAAAATCACCGAAATAGAAAAGGAAGAAACAATTCAGACCCTTGATTATCAAAGCTAAGACATATAATAACATACTAGTCAAGTTACATTTCAAGAATTATATGGTTTAAGTGACATCTAAGCAAGATATAATATGGTCCACAGGATAAGACTTGATCCAAATCCAACTTGTCCTAAAAAGGTCAGGTCACAAAATTTTAAAAAGGATAATACCAAAATGGTTAACATGTTTAATTAAATGTGTTCATAAATTGCCATCTTAAAAGTGGAACCCAATTAAGTGATCTAATTAAGTTATATTTATTGGGTTTAGAGCATTAAATTTAAATATGGATTTTATTTTGTGTAGAAGCTTATTTTCTTATTTATGATGGGCTTATTTACTGACATCTCATCACTATAAAATTCTAAAAGGGTGCATATTGATCTGGAAGACTTCAACAAGATTATGGACTCAAGTATGATTCAGATATACTATTGTTTATCATGTTGATATGATATGGAGGATCGTGGATTTAGATTTTTTTATTTTGAATCTAAAATTATTTTCTAACACAAAAGAGAAGTGAGTGCCTTAAAGCACAACACAATCTTCTTTATATATACATGACACTTTTAATAGCCAATAAATAAGATTCAAATCTCACACCTGGACTAATTTGGCCTACAATCTTGATAGAGATATTCATCATTAAGATTTGATTAAAAAACAGAAATAAAAGAGAAATGAATCATAATATAACAGAATAAGAAGTTATAACTTACGCCATTGACAAAGTTGCAGAGCCTTTTCCAGCCTTTGCCTCCACAACCTCCGTCCCACCATCCTGGGTCCTCTTGGTGAGAGCCTTTATATCCTCATGAGACAAATCATTACTAGCAGGAGTTGCCTGTACAACAGAAACTACAAGTTATCAAAAATCAATGGAAGTGCAAAAGCCAACATTGCTACATCCAGAGCAATCACCTGGGAGAACAGAGGCAAGATGGTTATGCCAGCATGCCCACCAACAACAGGAACATTAACATCTGCATAAAAGATTGCATTATTCAATTTGAATGTTTTTATCACATATGATAAGAAGAGGGCATTACCAGCTGCAGGAACATTAGCTTTCCCAGCATAGAAGGTTTTAGCTCTGACTACGTCCAGGGCAGTGACACCGAACAACTTTCTCTCATCGTACGTTCCTGCCTTCTTGAACACCTCAGATGCAATTGGCACAGTAGAGTTCACAGGGTTGCTGATCATATTAACAACAGCCTGATCCAGAAACAAGAGCACAAATTGATTATCTTTAAAGGGGGGAAGATAAAGAGGGAGTTCATATGTCAGTGGCGGCGAAAGATACACATACGTTAGGGCAGTACTTGGCGATGGCGGTGCATAGGGACTTAACGATGCCAGCGTTGATGTTGAAGAGATCGTCACGAGTCATGCCGGGTTTCCGTGGCACGCCTGCGGGGATGATCACAACATCGGAGCCCTCGAGCGCCTTGCCGAGCTGCTCCTCGCCGGCATAGCCGGCCACCTGCAGGCAGATCCATCGAGTAACAGATCCGGAACCACAGATCAGATCAGATCAGATCCGCCGCGAGGGACCGGCGTAAAGAGGACAGAAAGAGCGAGGGAGATTCGCTAACCTGGGCGCGAGTGTTGATGTGGCTGACATCGGCGGCGACGCCGGGGGTGCCGGCGATATCGTAGAGGGCGAGGCTGGAGACGAGGGGGTTGAGCTTCATGAGGAGGGAGAGGGGCTGGCCGATCCCGCCGGCGGCACCAAGGACGGCGACCTTGCGATCGGGGGCGGAGACGGAGGAGAAGAGGCGGCGGCCGGAGGGGCCGTTGCCGCCGCGTCGGAGCGCGGACTCGGCAGATCTGACCAAGAAGCTCCTCATGGTTCCGAACGGCCAAAGGAGATGAAGCGAAAAATGTGCGGAGGAAAGAAGCTAGGGTTAGGAGTGGCCTATTTATAGGGAGGGAGAAACCGCAATCGATCAAAGAAAGAGCCGATGGAAGCACAAACACAAGTTCTAGTTGATTATCAAAAATATTATTGAATCTAATGATATTATTATAGTAGACTCAAATGATTTTTAATTAATTGATCATTTTTTAATTTATTACTTGTAATAATTTATCGGTGCAATCAAGTCCTAAATGACTAGTTTGACTATGACGTTTATCAAATTTGCATAAACTTGAAAAGTTACATGTGCAATCTTAAAAAAAAATAATCAGAACATATTGAATTTATTATATACAATTTTATCTTATATTATATAAATGATTATTTTTATGACATGTGACTTCAAGATAAGATATTATTGAACATAATTAATTAAATATCAACTTAGGATTTGTTTATTCATTAATCTCCTCCATGTGTAATTAGCCTTGAAATATGCATGTCTCGATTTCTTTATTCTCTCTATCAACTCATTCTCCTCCGAACCCTCCAACTCACTTCTCACACTCTTTGCAAGCACCCTCTTCCCCGATTCTTATGATAATTTCTCAATCATTTTAAATTAACAAATCGTAGTTAGTAATATTGTCGACTATTTAAAGTTGGCTACATGATACCTACCTTCCTTCACATTGTGGATGAGAACACTTTAAGCTTTTTCATCTTCCGATGAGGCCACTGAACAATCCCTAGCTCCCGCTTCTTTAGCACCATCAATCCTACATACATCTCCTTTACGATCTTAATTATCAACATATAGGGTATTACTCTACTATACGTCTTCCGCTTGTATATCTAAATTTATCTTTCTTCATACTCGTGGGACCGACTCTAGGGGGACCGTCAATGTAGCATACCTACATTTAATTATCAACATGTAGAAGTAGCTCTTGATCTCCTCAAACCCAAAGTTCTCTAATGAATTAACCATGCCACCATCTAATGAATTAACCTTCGCTTAATTTTCTTGCCCCGAGCAACAACAACACTCTTACCCTCATAATAGCAATATGTAAGATGACAGGGTGGGAAGAACAAGGGTTATTAAAAGGGTGGTTAAGAGTGACAATGAAGAAGGGTAGCAATTGAGCTTGATATAAGGAGTTAGGGGAGCATAAAAGTGTTTGGAGAGGACAACTTATTAGGGGACTCAGGTATTAAGTCACATGAAGTATTTCTAGAGGTCAAAGTATGCGGAGGACTTGAGAAAATGAGTGGGATGAAGAACTTAGCGATTCGAGTCACACGAGATACTCGAGAGTCTAAACTAACCTAAAGTAAGGTCACATAGGCATATCCTAATTTAGACCTAGAGTGAAATTGAATTTCCAAGTCAATCTTTGCACCTTTGTTGTTAGTTACTTATGCATTTAAAGATTTCCCTCTTAACATCTTGTTCTTTATTTCCAAGTCACTTGTGTTCCTTCAATATGTACGAGCAATAGCCACCATCATCATGAGCCAATTTTCCAAGTACGATTTAGTGATTGGCTTGTTGTAGGTCAACCATGTCACTCATGGAATATCCTTCCCCGTGTACCGATTACTGTTCGGGCTAATAGATTAGTCCTCATGATTTACCTCATTCGTATTGGTCCTGAGATGGGCTGGCGAGGGCGCTGAGGGTGAGCGTTTTGCCTTTTGCTACTATGTCACTCATGGAATAGGATATTTGAGGCATCATCGTTTTCATATGTGAGCTAGTACCTCAAGCTTTAATTTTACTCGAAGAATATTTTCACCCTATTGTGAAAAAAATATTAAACTCACTTAAAACTTTACTAAACCCAACTAAGAGCCCAATCGATCCTTGAGGGTAGGGGTGTCAATTTGGATGAGTTCGAATCGAGTTGAAAAAGATATTACAAAAAATTCACAATCCGAACCCGACCTGATTCGAACCCTGACCAACCCGAATAATCCGATTGAATCGATTGATATGGGTTTAAATATTTAAATTTAAGAGTCGATCTGCCAACCCAAAAAATATCGGGTCAACTCTAAACCCTAAATCCAACTCGACCCACCAACCCAAAAAATATCGGGTCAATCCTAAACCCTAAGATCGAAAACTCTAAATCCTAAAATCCTAAATCAAGTCAACCCGAACCCAATCCAAATTTTTTTTTTAGGTAAGATTTCGGGTCCAATCTGATCTGATCTGATCCGAATCCTAAACCTTAGTCCTAATCTGATATTTTTTGAATCGACTCGAATTGAATTGACGGTCAAATTCATTTTTGATACTCTTAGTCAAGGGTGATGAATTTTTTCTCTACCTCAAAAAGAGGTATGTCTAAGCACTCTAAGGGCGACTTTCACAACTATAGGGTAGTGTCAAGAATCTAAATGAGACATGATCTACATTTTCATACCAACGCTCTATCGATTCAAATTGTTGACTTGTCAATGAGTTATTTGACTGAACCTAACATGTTAGACTGACCTTATTAATTGCGGGAAATTCTAACCATGATTTGTGCTCAAAATTACTATATAATAATTTTTTTTAATAAAAAGAAGCCCCATCTTACTGTTCAGTTTTATATAATTATCCATTATCCTCCAGTATTGTTCGTATTATTATTTTTCGCCTGAATTCCGAGTTGGTCGGATGCGTTGTAGCAGTTATGGTTTCGTAACGGCTACATATGTTGTAATAGTACGATTTCATAGCTACTACAACAAATGCTTAACTTGGTCAAAAATATTCATATTGTAGCAGCTACGATTTCATAGTTGTTACAACGTGGATCAAGGACGATCCTAAGAAAAACTAGGCTCTGGGCGAAGCTATGGATTTGGCCATTTGGGTCCTCCCTCTTGCATTAACTTGAAAATTCAAATATATATTAAAAAAACTAATTGAATATCATAATCAAAGTAAACCAAAATATGTAATTGAAGAAACTACACACTAGAGAACATTTTACATAATTTCTCAAAATAACTTATTCGACAATCAATATTATTTAAAATGCACTCTTCTTGCATTTTTTGAAACAAAGTCATCAATTATATCATCATATGAGATATCCTCCAATATGTCTTTTTCCATGCAGAGGATCGCTAAGTCATTCAATCTCTCTTGACTCATTGTAGTTCTCAATAAGATTTCAATAATTTTAACTTTGAAAAGCTCCTTTCAGCTGATGCTACAATCACAGGAATAGTTAGTAAAATTTGATAGACAACCACGACCATAGGGAAAACATCCATTTTCAATGCAAACTCTAAATTTGAATGGTCGTCCAAGATTTATTTGTGTCATATGCTTCCATAGGTAGCATCTCTTGCAACATTCATAATTCTAAAAGTAGATCATGGGCATCAATATCAGACACATCATCCTTTTTTAGAACAGATTCAAGATTCACATAATATTTTCTCAAATCATCTTCATCCAATGCTATTAACTATTCTCCATCGAACAAGAATCCAAACATCTATTCAAAAGTATTCAATTGCTCAAACCTACTCAACTCCATAAGAGCAATATCTACCACAACAAGAAAATAATCAGTCCTAAAGCATTCTTCAATTTTTTGTGATTCTCTTTTAGTATTAGCAATCTCATCAAATTGTCTTTTTCTAAAAGTTTGTCGTCGCCCAGGAAATACAAGATCAACTCCTATATTGGAAGCAATTATTGGTGCAATCATGCCCCGAAAGTTTCAATAATTGACAATTATTTAAGTTTAGGCTAATACGTGTGTAGGATGAAAGAAGACCAAGAAGGTCGGGGACCGAATTCTTGACAAGAAGAAGTTCATGCAGGTCGGCAGACCAGATGCAAGGCAAGGGAAGGACAAGAAGGTCGGGGACCTGATTCTTGGCACGAGGAAGCTGTTAGGATCGAATAAATTTAGATATCTCCATAATGGTATGATATTATCTACTTTGGGCCTAGGCCCTCATGGTTTTGCTCTTGGGCTCTACCCAAAAGACCTCATACCAATAGAGATATCTTTTTCTTATAAGTTTATGATCTTTTTCATGTGTTTTCAATGTGGAACTTTATTTGCAACCTTGTAACCCCAACAAAATGACATCTGACTCGGGTGTTCCCAAGGCAGATTGTATGACCACATCAACCATAGAAAACTCAAGTCAATTATTAAACCAATTCACACTACTATTTAGTCAGTCGGGCTCGGGGCTTCCTTCGAATAGATTTGAGAGCGAGACTTGTGATGCGGAGGAGAATAAGGGGGCTTACTTGGTAAAGTTTGTCCTCTTATTTTCAGTCAGAAGTCAAGACTTGGCTTTCAGTCAGTAGATCCTCGCTCAACATCTCATCGATCGATCCCATCGATCGGGCCTCTAGTCACCTGACGCTCAATAGTCCCTCGCTGAACATCTCACCCATTTGTGGACAACTCATGAACTCTTAGTATTAATTTTTTTTAGATTTAGGGTTTAATTTTTAGGCTAAAATAAATACAAATAAAAAAAATGATAATAATTTAACACTAGGTACTGCCAATAGATAGATAGGCGTATAGGATAACAATTATATATATATATAAATCCAGACATTCAATTATTACGATCCGACTAATTATGGAGGTGATAGATCCGATTTTATGAAAGTTTCTCATTGGCCATTAAAATAAATCAGAAAGCACGAATTGATCCTAACGGATTGTCTAAAGTCATAAACTTTTTAAACTTTTTGAATATAATATATCTTGGATGAAATTTAAATTCTCATTATTTAGAAGCCTGAACCTCATTGTATCAATAATAAGAGTATCATCTATTGAAATTTTAGGCATTAGAGAATCAAATCAAACTCTAACTTACTTCGTAGCTTGCCAGCCATTTCTCTATTATC
>JBBUKS010032571.1:0-11007 GCA_038050645.1 Hedychium gardnerianum | reverse complement strand
GATAACAATAAGACTTAACTCTGATCCTTTGACAACATCAAAATATAGGTTTGATTCTGGTGCTCCCTGCACCAACATAGTCGAGTCCCTACATTCATCAATCGACTAACACACTATATGTGTCAAGTTTCAGTCACACCAGTCGATTGATTAATATTAACAGTTGACTGGCCATAATAGTCAAGTCTTCCAGTCAAATCAGATAAGCTTTTGTGCATGAGTTATCGGGAATTAGTCGACTAGTACTTGATATCAATAGTCGAGTGTTCCAGTCGAGTTGGATAAGCTTGTATTCGTGACCTTTGGACCATCAGTCAATGAGTACTTGATAGAACTCGACTGATAGAAACAATCGAGTGCCCGAGTGGAGTTGGACTCGCTTCTGTGCGCAACCTTATGAGCATCAGTCGATTAGGGTTTATATCATTCGACTGATGTAACAATCGAACGCTCCAGTCGAGTTGGACTTGTTTCTGTACATGATTTTGGGAGAAACGATCAACTGATCCTTATAGCATCCGACTGATGAAAACAATCAAGTGCTTCAGTCGAGTTGGACTCACTTCTGTACGCGATTTCGGGCACATTAGTCTACTGGAATTTATATCAGTCGATTGATTTAATCAGTTGAATGCTCCAGTCATATTGGATAACATTTTGTGCCCTATTTCTTGAATATGTCGATTGGTAGGCCTTATCAGTCGACTGATATTCGTGAATTCCCTTTTTTGATGCTCTCACAGCTCGCAAATGGGGGTGGAAAAATCCTATTCTGTCATCATTCTTCGTGTTCTTCACAAGATAAGGCGAAAGTCTTGAAATGTAGGTAAAAACCTAGCATATTTATTGCTATATTCGATGGATATATATCGATTCACTCATCCAAATTGAATCAAATGCAAAATCGATGTATATTTTCAAATCCTCAAAAATAATTCTTACACCTTAAAAACCGACAATAAGCTAATCCTTAGATACATGGAACTTAATCAATCATGCATCAATCCAAGATCTAGTTATCATCAAGTTTAAGGGAACTGAAATCCGAATACAACAACAAGCGAATGGGCTAACCTGAATCCATCGCAAGATTCATTGATCTTATTTGTCGCTGAAGTTCCTACAATCACGGAATGATCTTCTAAAGAAGTGGGCGACAATCCGAATCTTGATCTCAATGGAAAAGAATCCATGTTGGAAGAAGCTCTCAAAACCCTCTTGATTCAAGATGCCCAAATCAAATGAGTTTCTTCCCTTATATACCACGCCCATCATACAAGGACCATCCACATAAAGCTCATGTATCATTAACAACCCATTAATATTAATGAACTGGGTTAACGGATTTATATATTGAATTCACATTCATTAATCTAAACCCTCTTTATATGCATTAAGCATTAGATCATTTAATTGAGATTTAATTTTTTAATGACAATTAGGTGTGTATCAATCAAGTGTAAATCTATTTTATGAAAATTAAGCTTATTCATATAAATTTAATCGGATTAAGTTCACTCATACGGACTTAATCCTATAGATATAAATAAGTGTACCCGGTTTGACCGTTTTATAATGTGGAGGACTGGATGAGACTGGTTTCATAGAGCAATGACACCCACCCAGCTACTTTTTAACAAGTCCATCATTCGCCTATTGCTTCTTTTGTTCTGGAGAATCAGATTGCTCAAGGATGTAACTCATCGATGTGCCTCTCTTTAGATGTGTTTGTTCTTTTACTTCCTTGTAATTGCAGAAAATGCAACGGTTCCTGTTCGATTTGCTGATGACCCTTAGCATGATTTCTATATTTGTCGAGCTGAAGCTGCAGGACAGTTGTTCTTGGAAAGGCACAAGGACGAACCACTAGCATTTGAACTTCAGCTATTGAGGAATTATTATTTGTCAGTTGAAATCGGTTTCCTGAATTAAAGTTTCAGAAATAGTTATTCCTGGTCATAAACAAGGAAGAACAAAATTGTGAATGATCTTGAACTCTTGAGCTAGTAATAGAGGTTTCTAAGCGTTGAAGATGAAAGAAAGCTAAAATCTCATACTAAAAAGCCTATTGAAACTTAGGCTATGAGATTATGTAGCTAAACCCACGAGATGATGGGTAAAGTTCTCGAGTGAGGAAAACCCTTAGAGGCACTGTTGACATGTGACAAGGACATATTTACATTCCTTCCGCAAAAAACATTTAGTGGAATGTTTAAAAAAAATGATGAATTAAATAATAAATAAATTTAGAATAATTAATTTGATTTTATAGAAATTTTTCATTAGTTATTAGGATAAATTAGAAAATATTTATAGCGGACGGTCAAGAAACTTAGTATTTTTTATTGTGTGTTTCATTTAATTTTTTTTTTATAAATATATCATAATTAAAAAATAAATCATGAATGTTTAGATGATAACTTGGATATTCTGTCGCTATATCATAATCTTGGGGCTAATGGAATGCTTTAAGAACTTTGGTGAGGAGTAAATATTTACATTTGAATCTTCAATTGGATAATGAGGCAAGTACAAATAAGTAAATTGTGTTAAATATACTCAACAAATATACCAAATATACCAAATAAGTAAATTGTGTTAAATATACCAAATCAACCAATGCTAATAAAAAGTAACGTGGTTTAAAAATTTTATTATTGGAATTATCGTTGTTGATCCAACTATCTTTGTTCAAACAGTGAGCTTATTATGTCAGTGACGATTCAGCCTATTGAGTTATTAGTATGACAATGAGTGTTATGACTATTAATTGGTCAATATGGTCTTTTAAATTAGTTAATAGACTTATTTTGATTTAATCATCATTGACATTATTATTTATGGTCATCCCTTCAAGTTATTGACAATTTTTTTAGTTACGAAAAGAATAAATATATATCATAAAGACGTAAAAAAATAAATAAATAAGTAGCTCATGATCCCTCTATCATATTTTATGTCAGATCCGAGACGATATTTCATTATATCGAATACATGTTTTTGTACAGTATATCAGACTAACACTTATCTTGAGTACCACGTAAGTTATACGGATTTTTTCTCAGCGGACAAACAAATACTGATCATTTAAATAATTTCTCTGTTAATACTTTTTGATTTATTTTAATAATTTAAATTTTTGTATAGAATAAGACCGATCACGTTATCTGATTAATTAATTTTCTTTTTAGTACCACCTAAGCTTCCCACCGATCATGGGTACCAAACGGCAACCCTAACAAACAACCACAACCACATCAAACACAACATCACAGCATCCACAATCACCATCAAGCGGCTCCATCCACAGATCTAGCATCAGCAACCATCTGAATTCCGGCAACCGCCGGTCCGCAGCTCCGGCAGCAGGAAGCACAGCACACAGTCCCTTAGCACCACGACGGTCTCCACCAGAGAAGCGCTCTTCTTGGTCTGCGAACGGTACTCCAGCAGTAAGTTAGGCATCCAGGCCATGAGGGAGCTGCCGGGTATGCCTGTCCCAGCACCGGCAGCACCTGCTTTGTCTTTTCAAACTCCGGGGAGGCTCTCTCCATCAGCAGCAGCGTCAGCGAGGAAACAAAGCAAGCTTCCCAGCCATCAGCACCCTTCTCCTTGCTCGAAGTCCTAGCCACCTGACCCCGTACACACACCAACGTTGGCCGGATCCTAGCTTGAAGCAGAGCGGCCTTGATCAGTACCTTTCCACCACCACCAGCAACGGCAGCAACCAGTAACACTCCGGCGCATCTTCTTCTCCGGCGGCGCAAGAAATATTAGGGCAGAAGCAATTTGAATCGAGTTTTATCCCTTTCTTAACAGGGTGACACGGGTTTCGGACCACATCCACAACCCGAAACCCGAAACCCAATCCATTGAAATCAAAGCCGCCGGTTTGAGGGGGAGATTCAAATTCAAAATTCGAATTTCGAATTCCTGAGCCACTCGTACACCTTCCTCCGTTGACGACGCAAGTGCCCGCACGCCTTCTCCAGGTCCGGTGATCACCGGCCAGTCGCCATCTTCCCTCCCTCCTGATTTTCAGTGGTGCAGCCGCAGCAGTTTATCCCGGCTCCTCTCCGGTTAGCGCACGCCCAGCACAGCCACCTGGGCCGCACTTCATCCTATTGCCAATTCCGCCAGCCCTAGCTCCGGCGATCCCGTCCCTGTAGTCACGAACCCAGAACACTCCCTCTGTAGCTTGAACACCGCAGCAGCAGCCTTCCTAACATGCCTCCTCTCCCACCAGTGAGCACTCAGCACCTCCAGCTGGTGCTCAATCCGCTCGCCGCCAGTCTCCAGCACCACGACGATCCCAGCCGGAGACGCGCTCTCCATTACCTGCGCTCAGCACCCTCGCTAACAGAAGTAGATCCCAGCCCATGAAGGAGTTCCGGCCGCGCCAGTCCCAGGACAGGCCTCACCAGATCTGTGATTCCATCCTGGAGAGGAGCTCTCCATCCCCGCCGTTTAGCACCCACAGCAATAGCATCCTCAGTAGTTCACAGAACAGAGTTGGCCGGAGTCCTTGCTCAACCAGGGCAGCCCAGCCTCCATTGGTGAAGCTTCACCGGAGGCAGCCCCTTCTTGTCTCTTCAAAGTTGTGTTTAATGATTGGAAAAAAATAATAATGAATAATAATCTCATATTAATTTTAATTAATTAAGATTTATCATAATCAAGATCGATTTGAATGATAACAAAAAATAATATTTTTAAAATTATTATATTTATTATTGTGATTATAATTATTATAATTATATGTCATAATTATTTATTTTTATTTATTATTTAGATAACTTATATAAATTTTTTTTTTAGCTTCAGCAATACTATAATCCAAAATATTATTTCTCTTCCCTATACTTCCCTATCTGAGATATGATTTTCTTTCATTTCTCGCTCTTCGTCCGATCAATAACTTTTATTATTATTATTATTCCTCTTTTCCCTTTTCCCTTTTCCCCTATCCACCCCAGCAACTTTTCTCTTTTATTTTCAACTGTAGGCTTCCTCTTGTTGATTTTTCAAGTACACGCATCAATCCCTTCTTCCACTCCAAATTAGCGAAACAGCCTTCCTCTTTTACCAGCAAGCTACAGGAGCATCAAATTCCTACTTTTTTTTTTTTTTTACAAAGCCATGATTTTTTTACTTTTTCCTCTTTTCTCTCTCTAGCATCTAATTTCCTTCTTCTCTCTTCCTTTTTCTTCCAACGTCAACAACATCACCTCCTTGTCTTTTTTTTCTCCCAATCTTTTTCTCTTTTATTTTTCTCAATCACAGCAAGCAACAAGCAGCAACCACATCAATTCCAACCCTTTTCCAGCAACAAGAGTATTCATTCCAGCCCTCTTACAGCAACAACACAAGCAACAACAAGTAATCATCTTTGTTGGAGTCAATTATTTATTTTCAATGTCGAATAATCAACAACGTCAAGGTGTTCAAAAGAAAAGTTTAGAACGATGTTAAATCTATCGCATTATTAGTTATACTGGTAGTCGTTGCTCTAGAAAATTTGATTGGTCATCAAAAAAGATGTCAAATTTATCTCAGAATTGGACATATTTCAATATCCTAGAAGATTTGACTCAAATTTCACTGGTAGTCTTGTAGCTTTAAGAAAACCAACTATTTCACAAGGAGGTTCTACATCTTCAAATCGACCTCCACCCTCCTCTTAGCAATTTACAGCTCAATCATCTCATTCTGGAGCATTCTCACTTTTCATCCCTCCTAATATAGTTTCATCGACTCTCGAGAACCCAGGATGATATCAAGATTCTGGAGCGACTCATCATGTTACATTGGAGTATGATATTCTCATAGAGACTTCGTCTTATCATGGACCCGGCATAGTACAAATAGGTAATGACTCAGGTTTGCAAATTACTCACTTTGGAAACACAGCTTCATTCATGTGGTCGAACTTTTCGTATGCGCAACACTCTTCATGTTTCTTCTATCACCAAAAATTTACTTTTTGTGCGTCAATTTGCTCTTGATAATAATATGTTTTTTGAATTTCTTCATAATCATTGTCTTATGAAAGATCCTACAACAAGAATTATTCTACTCCAAGGAAATATTAAAGACGGTCTCTATCATCTTCAGCTCACCTCTACCAATACATTTGTTGGAGAACGCTCTACAAATTCTCTTGGCATGCACGTCTTGGTCATCCGTCTTTACGTCTTATTCAGAATATCATTAATCAGTATGATTTACCAATTTCTTTAGCCTCCTCATCTCCTTTATGTGAAGCTTGCATGAAAGCAAAATCTAATAACCTACCTTTTATGTCTTCTACTCGTATTGCTAGTTTTCCTTTACAAATTATTCACTTTGATGTGTGGGGTCCTGCTCATATTCTATCTAATCAAGGATTTTCTTTATTATGTTATTTTTATTGATAACTTTAGCAAGTTCACTTGAATTTTTCCTATGAAAAGAAAGTCTGATCTCTTTGATATTTTTTTGTTATTTTTAAAAGCATGTTGAGCACTACTTTGATCGTAAAATACTCTCATTTCATTTTGATTGAGGAGGTAGTATCAAGCGCTTCATCGTCATCTTACCTCCTTTGGCATCCTTCATCGAGTCTCATGTCCCCACACTCCTGAACAAAATGAATCCGCAGAGAGAAAACATCGTCATGTAATTGATCTGCCTTAGTGCTTCTTAATCATATCTCGATTCCTCTTAAATTTTGGAATGACGCCGTCCAAACCTCAATCTACCTTATCAATCATTTACCGACTCCACTACTTCAAAACAAAAGCCCATTGGAAAAACTTTATAATTGCTCTCCAGATTACTCATTCTTTCGTATCTTTGGTTGTGCATATTATCCTTAGTTACGACCTTACTCTTAACACAAGTTAAACCCTCACTCTCAACAATGTGTTTTCTTTAGTTATAGTAATTTGTATCATGAGTACCATTGCCTGCATATATCGACTGGGCAGATTTATATCTCTCGACATGTTACTTTTGATGAATCTCTCTTTCCATTTACAGTTGTTACCTCAGCCGCTCCTTTAGATAATCAAGGTATCTTTCTGCTATCACCAAATAGTATATTAGAATCCCCTCAGGTTGCTCCGACAAGTCATACTCCAAATCTAAGGGAGGATGGAATTTTTGGGTCTTGCACCATCTCCACCAGTTCCTGCAGACTTAGCAACTCATGATGGCCCTTTCTCTAATCTTAGTTCTCATCAATTTGACCACTCATCTCCGAGTAGTTTCGATGATGATACTCTTCATCGTATGCTTCCTCTAAGTGAGATTTATGCACGATGTCCACCAGCCTCCACTCGTTATCCTCTTCCACGTGCTCTAATTGCTTCTTCAAAGTTTGTTGAATCGACTTGCTTTACACAGGTAGTCAAAGAATATTGTATCCATCGATGGGGTACGAGAAACCAAACTCCATGTTTCTCGTACCCCATCGATGAATATTGTGGGCTCTAAATGTGTTTACTGAATCAAGTATCAAGCAGATGGCTCTATTGAACATTACAAAGCACGCCTCATTGCTAAAGGCTTCAGTCAACAATCAGGTATTGACTTCAATGATACTTTTAGTTAGGTCATTAAAATTATGACAATCCGATTGTTATTATCTATTGCTATTAGCTCCAATTGGTCGATACGACAATTAGATGTCTCAAATTCTTTCCTTCATGGCCAACTTGAAGAAACAGTTTTTATGGATCAACCGCCAGGATTTATCCACCCGCAACTTTTGACACATGTTTGTTAGCTTAAGAAATCTATATATGGTCTTCGGTAGGCACCTCGTGTATGGTTTCACTGTCTATCTAAATGACTTCATACTCAAGGATTCTCTGACTCAAAAATTGATTCTTCCCTATTCTACAATTGCAATGAGAAATTTATAATTTTTTTTTTCTAATTTACGTGGATGATATTTTGATAACTGACAGTGATCGAGAAGGCATAGCTACTTTATTTCATCTTCTTAATCAAGAGTTTCCTATTCGTGATCTTGGCAATGCTCGTTTTTTCCTAGGCATAGAGTTTCTTCCACATTCTGAGGGTTGTCTTCTCTCTTAGTGCAAATATATTATTGGACTTCTTCAACGAGCTAAAATGGATGGTGCACGTCCTATCTCCACACCGATCATTAAAAGTGGTTTCATTGCACCTTCATCCTCCTCTTTAATGGATGACCCCCCAGATCTACTGAAGTATTGTTGGTGTTCTACAATATGTCACCATCACACAACCCGATATTGCTTTTGTTGTTAATCATGTCTGTCAATTTATGCATTCTCCTACTGAACATCATTAGGAAGGTGTTAAGAAAATTCTTCGCTATATTAAAGGCACTATTCTATATGGTCTTCTTTTATATCGTCAGTCCTTGTGAGAGTTGATTGCGTACAGTGATGTAAACTGGGCCAGATCTCCTGAAAATAGACGTTCTATTAGTGGGTATGCCATATTTCTTGAGCGAAGTCTTATTTCTTGGCTTTCAAAGAAGCAACCTATAGTCTCTTGCTTAAGCACTAAAGTTGAATATAAAATTATAGCTAACGTAACGTCTGAAATTATTTGGCTACAATCTCTTCTTTCAGAATTACATTTTTCCCCAACCACTACACCCAAAATCAAGTGTGACAATATTGGAGCGACTTATCTTGTGGCAAATCCATTTTTTTCATGCTTGTACTAAGCATATAAAGATTGATTTTCATTTTGTTCGGGAACGTGTGGAGACTCGACAACTTTCAGTTTCTTATGTTTCTACAGAAGATAAAATTACTGATACATTCACCAAGTCATTATCTAGACAATGTTTTACCAAATTAACAATCAAACTCAACATTTGGGCTCTTCCGTTGAGTTTGTCGGGGGGTAATGACAGGAAAGAAAATAATAATGGATAATAATCTCATATTAATTTCAATCAATCGAGATTTACCATATTTGACACCATAATTAAGATCGATATGAATCGATAGCAGAAGATAATATTTCCAAAGTTATTATATTCGTTGTTGTGATTATAATTATTATGATTGTATGACATATTTATTTATTTCTATTTATTATTTAGATAACTTGTATAAATAAGCCCTTTGACTTCAGCAATAATATCATCCAAAATATTATTTCTCTTTCCTATATTTCTCTATCAGTGGTCCCACAACCTCTCAACTTCCCCACCATCGTCGGCGGTGAAGCTTCCACCATCCAATCTCTCCCCGGTGGGGGAGGGAAGGATCCCTCCCCCACCGAGGGGGCAGCCTTCCAAGCTACTGTCGGCTACCAACGGTGAGAGATCACAGAGATCACAACCACCCTCCTATTCCCATCGCCCCCTCTTAGAGAGAAGGGAGAGTTTTTCTCTCTAAACGGGTGATAGAGGGATGACTACTGACTGAGAGCAAGGAGAATGCTTGACGTCAGGTTTATCCTTTTCTCTCAAACGATGAAAAGATACTAACTAATTAAAGGGCAATTTTTTCAATTTGGCCCTACGAAATGCACAAGGTTGTTTGATCGATGCATATGCAACATAGGAGTCATAGCTATTTGTGTAGGCAAGGATGGCTATTTATTGTTTGCTTCACATAGGTGGCTATTAGTTGCTTCGTACAATACAAATAGTAGTTTATTGATTTGCACCATATAGACAGTTCGGTGAAATTCATCATCCTGACGACTTTCTTATGACTGTCTCACATCATTGGAAGAGAGTAAATCAGAAAACTAAAGCAAACTACCATGTGGGAGGCTATTTTCATCGACTTCGTCAAGAATCGACCCTTACTCAATTTTACAGACCTACCATGTGGTGACCAACTCAACTATGCCCGGAGGCTTTAGGGTTTAGAGATAATTGTTCGACTATTTGGATGTGCAATTGATTGGCTATTTTAGCTAAATAATTGCACGATATCTAGTCATATGATAGTTTATTATTATCTATTATTTAATTGAGTTGGGATGGTGTCCTTTTTCATCCACTCGGACTCCTCTTCTCCCTTCGTCATCGGAGTAGAAACTTCAATCATCCTCTGGCGTGCTCTGGCGGCCTGCGAGTCAAAACACGTCAATGGGGTGCCAACATTACCGGTGCGGCCCCTCCAATGGTGAAGTTAGTGCTAAATTGAAGGATGAAGCTCGCAGAGATGCGAGAAAGATAGAAATGTTCAAGAGAGAGAGAGTAGAGAGATTGTTGGTGGAGAAGAGTTTCCTCCGCATCTATAAGGAAAACCATCATACCTTTCACTTATCTCCGTCGATCTTTATATAATGAATGGAAGAGAATCTCCACGTGGGATGCCACGTGCCCCCCAGTTATCCACCTGAAACGCAGTTAGGGTACCAAAGGCGATAGTCATTGGACCCTATCCTAACACTATCAGGCCGTTGGCCAAGTGTCCCTTTCTACACTAGTTGTCAGAGGTTGTCGGGCTATTGATCAGGTGTGCACGAGTTGTCGGAGGTTGAGGTCAAGTAGTCGATTTTCGCCGATAGCTGATTGGGCTTCCTCAGTCCGAGTGGGATATCATAAGACGAAGGGCGAGTGCTCAAGAGATGATCTGAGTTTGAGTGGGATGTCGCAGGAGATGACCTGAGTCCAAGTGTGTCACGCCCCGGGAGTGTATTTATTCGTCGAAAATGAACAACACCTCTCTTGTAAGGGTTGATAAATTCCTGGTACATAAACACATAACAGATACCTATAGATACCCCACATGGGTATTCACATCCACGCAGTGTAATAGATGATAAAAATACCCTACCCGGGTATGCACAACCACGCAGTGAATAAAATGATATAACCAAGATAACATAAAGAATAAAAATGGTCTACACGATCAGAAAACCAAAGCATACAATTGCGAGCCGGCCCGACTTATGACACCAAGTACACGATCAGAAACAAATTCAAAATTCAGATACAAATTAATTAATATAATACATGAGTAATAATCAAATGCGGAAGCTAAAACAAACCAACATAGT